>JAKSZT010054400.1:7371877-7402509 GCA_026826555.1 Tolypeutes matacus
GGGGGGGGGAGGCGGCCCGAGCTGCTGTGTGCCCGGGGGAGGGGGGAAGCGGCGGCGAAGTTCCTGCGAAGAACTGCGGAAGGCGCGGCCGCCACGCACCCTCCCGCGGCCTAGGCGGCCCGGGGAGCGCCCGGCCCTTCTGGGGGATCCCTTGCTACCCCTGGGAGCGCGGCGCTCAGGGACCCTCCGCCACCCCGCTCTCCCGTCCCTGGGATTCCTTCAGAAGGACGCTGTTCCAGAAGGCACGTTGGTCCTGCTCCTTTCCCCCTCCGTTTCATTATTCGCCTTTGCACAATCGCCGAAACCCCAGTGATGGCAAGGGATGTGTAGCCTTTCCGTTTAAAAAAAAAAAAAAAAAAGGAAAATGCCGAATACGACTTTCGGTCCAGGGACATATAAATAAAACAAAACGTGGTGGGGTTTTTCGTTTGCCCATTTTAGATGCAAAAGGGGGCTCAAGAAATGCAATTGCGCGCACGTTAAACGAGAGCACGGAAATATTAGAAATGCACGGACACGGAGTATTTAAAATTCCACCATGACATATAATATTAATCCGTTTCATGTGAAATTCATACCTGTAATTTAATTAAGGCCATTAACGCACAGCTCCACGCATTAGTCACCGCACCCCGCTTTAAATACGAGGCTGCGTGAGAACGTCCAGCCTCCTCCTTGTACAACAAAGCATTAAAATGCACACTTCTAGTCCCCGGGGTTCTGCCTGGGCCCCCTCCTGCAGAAAAGCCTGTTAATTAAAGACCTTTTCCTGTTGGATTCCTAATGGAAAAGCTGTCCTTCAGGGGTTCAAAAGAAAATTGCACGATGGACTTTGGCACGGTTTTGTATGTGTCCCTTCAAGGAAAAATTGAGCCCTTTAGATGAGAAATGAGCATGAAAACTCTCAGTCAATGGCGAATGAGCTTTGAGCACCTTCACCCTCCCTGCAAACCTCCCTTCTGCAGACACTCTAAGGGATGAGTTAAACTAGGAATTCTCTTCATTCCTCTACCTGACCTGTATTGGTGCCTTCGTTTTCATAGATAATAGGGAGAAACAGATAAGAACCTCCTGCCTTCCTGACTACCCCCTGTGTGCAAGCCCACCCTCCGCCATCTGAAATACCTGCAGCAGGCAGGTATTTTGTATAGTCACATGGGTACTTTATGACTATTGCTTTACCATTTCCCCAGAGCACATTCCTTTTTCCTGATGAAATAAGAAGCAACTACGTAATGCTGGTTTCATAGGTAGATGCAATAGCCATCCTCTCCCCGAATCCTTATTCATTATTGCCTACACTAAGTGGAAACAAATAACATTCTTCTTTACTAATGTGCACAATAGATGATCTACTCTTCATACACACTTATGAAAAGAATTATAAAGCACAGAGCAAGTGCTTTCTTCTAAATACAGACACAGTTTATATATGCTCAGATGGATGTAAATACACACAGAGAGAATATTGTGATTTTAGATAGAAAGCTGGAGGTGGGGAACTAGTGGGTGTAAGCTATGACCATGGAGCAACTAACATCAGCACAGATGATAATAATAAATGGATCTATGTACAGACGTTTGTTCCCTTTTTCTCTTTCGTAGAGTTTTAAAAAAACTGCTTCAAAAATTAAAAACCTAAGATATTTCTCGATTTGGTAAAACTTTAACTTTGCTAATATGTTTAGGGCACACCCACAGTTCAAAGTCTTATCCTCACTTGGTTAACAGTAAAATTTAAGTTTTAAATGTGTGACATGAAGGGACAGGCATACCTGCCTTTTGGACTTTGCTCGATCTCAGAGAGCCATGGCCTGGATGTGGCAGGTGCCAGAGGCCGGTGTCAGGTTTTGTGGGAGGTGCTCCGTGTGGCTTCAAGTCAGAAAGGTTGAGTTCATATTGGGGGTAGGTGCAAAGGAATGTGTGGTGCCGATTGATGGAGAACACCCCGGGAACATGTGTTCCCCAAATCCTGCCACGAGCAAGCAGAGGCAATTATTGTTTCATCCTTTTGAAGGTTGGAAGGCATGAAGACATTAAAAAATTAAAGTGCTATGCACAAAGCTGTCCAATGGAGATAAGGAAGATGCTCCAGTACTTTCTGGTCCATCAAGTGGGAACGTACCATAGGCTAGGCTAGGCGGTGTATATTTTTGTATTCTTAGAGAGTTACGTGACGTCAAAGCTGAGGTCACTAAGGACTCTGGTTCCTGATAGTTCAAAACAGAGTTTACTCAGCAGTTACCAGCTTTTGGATAAATCTTACAAGCTACGTTATTTCTATCGGGCAAAGAACATTTAGTTTGCCCACGACTCTTCCTTGTACAGCAAAGTGCTTCTCTTGCACTTGTAAAATGAGATGGGCTGGCCAGAAACCCTTTGCCATGAAAGTAGTGTTGGGAAGCTGGGATGAAATATTCATAGGCGAATTGCTTGGAATACCCAGTGACCGGAGTCGTGAGTAAAGCCTCCTCCAGACAAAGAGGTCTGCAGCCCTCTCTCCCGAGTCTTTCTAGATGCTAATCAGAGCCTTCCAACACCCAGGCTCTTAGAATTCACAATCACCCTGTGTTTATAGGAAGCCAGGCTATCCAAGCATATTGTGCTATTCAGCCCAAATGCCTTTTTAGGACTTGATACTTTTTCCCCCAGGGCCTGCAGTGAAACGGTGGGTGGGCTCAGACACGCAGATAAACAGGGGTGTTCCCATGTCTTGGCCACTCTCCGGATGTAAGTGGCCACTGAGGAGAAACGTGCTTTTTTTCTTTCAGGGCACGAGAAAGCACTCTGTGCTCTGCAGCAGGAGCAATCCTTTCCCGAAAGAGAAAATCGGGCAGTGTGGCAGTTCAAACTCAAGGCTGCTTTATCAGGCACTAGGCGTTACAAACTTACTTGTGCTACCCTTGGATTGCTGATACCAGTCCCGGAAACACTGATAACCTCTTGGTTTGCCCGGTCTTGGAAAAGGCTTTTAGGAAGAGGATGTGATATATGGAACATAGCTGGGCAGAAATGGCCACCCAAAATACCTTACTTCAGGAGCTTTAAAATGTAGTCGGTTGAAACAAGGAGTAGGCAACCTTTTTAACCCCCCCCCCTCAAATTAGAGGCAGAGAAGGGAAAGAGAGGTGTCTCCTGCTTTTACCTTAGGAGATGCAAAGAACATGGGCTCTGGGATCAGACAGCGTGGGCTCCAATTTTGGCACCTTGGCTTATTAGTTGTGTATCCTTACGCTGGGTTCTTAATTCCCTGCATCTTCCGTATATGAAATGAAGACAAAAATTTTGTCTACTTTATAAGGTTGTGTGACAGTATATAAAGTTCTTTGAGCATTGCCTGGCATATACCAAGTGTATAAGGGACGTTAAAATGTATTTGTCTTTTTTGCAAATATGATCTCCCAGTCTCTGGCATGTCCTTTCGCACCCAATAATCTCTTTTGAGAGCAGAAGTTTTACATTTTAGCAATTTGTTCTTTCAGTACTGTATCTAAGGAACCTTTGCAAAACCCAAAGTAACCAAGGTTTTCTCCTAGAAGTTTTATAGTTTTAAGCAGGGTTGGTTTCAGGGATGTGTGACTTACGTAGTGGCACAGGGCCCTGCTTGTAGAAGAATGTCCTGCTATTGCCCTCTTGGAATTCTTAGTCATTTTAAAACAAGGGGCTTGCATTTGCTGGGCCCTGCAAATTACGTAGCCAGTTCTGGTTTTAGGTTTTTCAGTTAGGCCTATGATCCATTTTGAATTTGTTTTTGTATGTGGTGTGAAATATGGATTAAAGTTAATGTTTTTGCATATGTTTGTCCAATTATTCCCCCACTATTTGTTGAAAAGACCATCTCTTTTACATTGAATTGCCTTTGTACCTGTGACAAAAATCAGCCATGTATGTGTATGGGTCTGTTTCTGGCCTCTGAACTTTGTTCCTTTGGTCTATCTTTTTGCCACTACCACACTGTCTCATTTACTGTAGCTTTATAATAAACTTTTGGATCAAGTAGTGTTGATCCATTCATTCCCACAGCTTTGTTCTTTTCAAAATTGTTTTGGCTCTTCTGGGAATATTCCATTTCTGAATTTTAGAATCAGTTTTTGCGTTTCTTCATAAAAGGACTCGTGTCCAAAATATATAAATAACTTATATCCAGAATATATAGAAATCTCAAAACTCAGTAATAAGAAAATGAACAACCCAATTAAAAAATGGGAAAAAGACTTGACCAGACAATCCACCCAAGAATGTATATACAGGTGGCAAATAAGCACATCGAAAGAAGCTCAACATCATTTGTCATTACAGTCATGCAAATCAAACTCCAAAGAGATACCTCTACACACCTGTCAGAATGCTGCTGGTAAAAAGACTGACCACCCCGAGTGTTGCCCAGGGCACGGAGGAACTGCTGGTGGGAATGTCAGATGGGGAAAACCACTTTGGAAAACAGTCTGGCAGTTCTTACAAGGGTAAACATACATATTCCGCATGATCCAGCAATGCCACTCCTAGGTATTTACCCAAGAGAAATGAAATCACACGTCCATACATGGGGGCATGAAGAAACAAAGGGACGCAAGGATGATGGATTTCTTTATTATCCTGATTGTGGTGATGGCTTTAGGGGTGAAAGATAAGTCAAGACTTACCAAGTTATTTTATCTGTGTTTGGTTTATTGTGTGTCAATTATACTTCAAAAAAAGCTGTTAAAAAAAAGTATTACACTTTAAAATTAATGTTTGAATCTTAAGAGAGTTCTTTTTCCAAACCCAGGAGGGTTTGTTTTTTAACTCCCATAAACAGACATTTTATAATCTCTATTTTTTTTTTTTTATACTCTGCATGATATTGCACTCAGAAGGCTGATAACTCTTAGGCATCACAGCTCTAACTAAATAGTGGAGGGCTACCCTCCAAAGCGGGCGTGAAACATAATACTGATTCAATATTTCAGCTGTCATGGTTATCCATTAATGTATTAAATCGCTTGCCAGAAATGAACAAGGCCAAAATCCATGTCCACTCCTCCCTGTTTTGTACTGTTCTGATGTAACATGGATTCGAAGGCTCTAAGCAGGAACCAACCTGATGAAGTGAAATGCTCTCTCCCTTTCAGTGTGAAAACTAAAGCCATGATCTGCACTCTCCCTCCTGTGATTCACTCTAGTTGTAGCCTCTGTTTGTTTCCTCATTCACCCCAAATTGGCAGCTCCCTTGGGGCAAACACCCACTGGGGGAGAAGATAAGAAGTCTCAGCATTTCATCTTCAGGATGGCCCATCTCTTTTTCCTCTCCACTCTTTCCTCCTTGAGAAAATAAGCAATCCAACAGGATTCCATACTTCCTACTGCCGCATTAGAGCAGGGAACAACAACAACAAAAATTCCCAATAGACAACTTGTTTTCGTCTTTAAAAATCCTCGAGTTCAATCTGTGTAGCCTCAGCTTCTCCTTTAAAGCTCCAGGAGAAAGGCAGTAAATAAACGACAAGAGACAGGCACTTGTGTATAGCAGATACTCACTATGCACTGACGTCTATGCCATTATTGAAGGGGCTTGGGCAGGTAAAATGGTTATGGAAGGGCCAAAGAGACGTCTTGCTTTTAGCTCGTTATAATCTTTTAATATAGAAAGTCAAAGCAAGACATGATTATTATATTGTTATTACCATTAAATAATTCATCCCGATAGATATTCATATGTATCCATCTGCTTCATTCTTCCTTTGCACAGGTGAGATAATCACTTAGAACTGTTCTCATAACTTAAGCTGTTGTTAGGTTTACAATGATGAAGGGGGTTTAATTGTATTTCCTTTTATTTTGAAGTGAATATAAAGCAATTCCAAAATATAGAAAAATCATAATAAAATATATTTTAACTGCTTAGAGGAAAAAATGCTAAATAAACAGTGAATTGCTTTAAATCTTGGAACTGAATACTAAATGTGAGTCCACCACAGTAAATATTCTTCTTTCACTAAGAGAAAGAACTTTCCCATTTTCTTGATATCTAGGTCATGGTTCCTAAGAGCTGATACAATGTTAAGAAACAGCTACATTATTCCCCATCACCCAAGAGGAATTTGTGAGACGCTGTTGTAGATCACACACACCTGTCTTTGGTTATTGGATTGCCCCCAATGTCGGTGCACTGCACACTTGCAAGTAGAGATCACCATGTGTAAAAGAGATGAACACCATTAAAACTCATCTGTACATGAAGTAATCAAACTAATATTTTTTCTACTAGCAAAACAAATGTGGCAAAACACTAAAGGAACATTTGAAGGTGCTAACTTTTCCAAAATGTAGGGCTGAAGGAAAAGGAACTGAGTTAACTTTGACCTTTTTAACTTTTGTAATTCTATATTAAAATAGTTCAGATGAAACCAAGCTGGGGAGCCGATATGGCTCAAGCAGTTGAGCGCCTGCCTCCCACATGGGAGGCCCCGGGTTCGGTTCCTGGTGCCTCCTTAAAAACTTAAAAGAAACAAACATCAAGCAAACAAATGAAAAAACCAACTCAGGGTAGCCAATGTGGCTCAGTGGTTGAGCACTGGCCTCCCACATACAGGGACCCGGGTTCAATCCCTGGTCCCGATACCTCTTTGGAAGGGATTGCAGGTAGAGCTTATTTCCCTTGAATAGAATTAAATCAAATGTATAATTTTAGACATGGAAAACCTGAATGAAATATCTTTTCTTTATATAACTGTTTGAATAGTCCAAAAGTTTGGTGGGGCATTAGATAATACTTGGTCTGATGGAACTATATTGTTACAATGTTAATGTAAGCTTCTCTTTGCTTACATTATATTCTGAAAAAATGAGTAAAACACAGGATATCAGGAAAAATAAGGCAATTACTATAGCAGCATTGCAAAACTTCCACATACATTGTTATTAAGGCTTGTGGGCATAAGTCACTTGTTGAAAATGACATCAACCCATTATTCTGCCTTTATCAGAAGTCTATAACCTGTAAAACATAAAATGATTTTGCTCTTGGGCAAAATTATTAAATGGGCAATATTTGGCACCTTCCAACATTGCCGATCAACAGTCTCCCCAGACCTGCCACCTCCAATCTCTGGTGGACACAGTTGAAAAATTGGTAATCCTTTCTCTTTTTATCCAGCTTCTAGAAAAAGCATTTGCATGTACCAATTGCTTAAAAACCTCGATATTATGAATTGTAGCAAACATAATTATTCTGCTCTACTTTTAAGGCTCTCTGTCAATTAAGTCCTCTCCAAAATTGTCTCAATTCAAGACAAAGTCAATGCAAGTCATTCTTTCAGACACATGTACTATAGATACATTATATGACAAGAATGGGTTCAAGAAAAATATGTGTGCGTCCACACGGAGCTTGTTGCTTAGATAATGGCTAAACAAATTAGAAACCAAACAATGCAAGATAATGTGTTCTATGCAATAATATAGACATGCATAGGGTACAGTGTGGGGGTGGGGCACCATATTTGAGTCAAAGGAAATTTCAAAGAAAAAGAATTACTTGTGCTGGATCTAGAAAGATGACTTTGCCAGTGGAGGAAGGCCTTCTGTGCAGGGAGAACAACATATGCAGAAGCAAGGAGGAGCGAAACCATAAGGGGACCCCTTGTCTTCTCTGCTGCAATTCAAGCACTCACTTTTCATTTTCTTACATTCAACCTACCTAAAATGTTTTCTACTCTCCTTTCTGCCAACCCATGGCCAAAAACTCTTTCAAAAAACTTCGTAGGACTTGTGCAATATGGTCACATCTTCATCTGATGGATATATTTCCAAATCAATAATTGCCTGTCCTTGTCATAATTTTTATGGTTGCAGATTATTCTATTACATGCATGTGCCATAACTCTTCTAACTAACCCTTTATTATACATATTTGTATTTCAAATTTTTTTTTGCTGTTTACGTTCATCATGTTTGATGCACTTGCTTAATCTCAATATTACACAGCAGTTTGCCCTTGTTGACACGCTCCTGTGCAATTCTTTCCAAGCTTTGTCAGGATTGCGTGCTTTAGATCTCTAAGTCAAAAACATTGTAGTGGCAAGGCCAGTTCTTCCCTATCTTTGATTACTTTTTTGTAGGTCAGTAAAGGGAAATATACAAATAGAAAGTGCTCAAATGGCTGCTGAGTTGGGTTGGCATAATCCGCTAGGGTAACATCCCTACGAGCAGTTGTTTTGGGGTGTCCTGAGGACTTCGCACATATCCAGGGAGTGGCTGGACCATTAAAATGGCAGTGTAGTGGTAGATCCACTCGATTGGCTCCATCCCAAGGAAATTCTAGCTTACTTAAGGAAAGCTCTTTAGGAAAGCTGCTAAAACGTTCAGTAATGAACGTGCTGGAGATCTTTCCAGGTGAGAGAAATGGCGGGAAGGAGAGGCCACAAGGGTAGAAAGCAGAGCACGTGGTCTGCAGGAGAGAGACCAGGAGCTGCAGTGCTGGACTTCCCTAATGGCGTGTCTCATTATATCACTGCTTCTACTGTCCCTGTTGATTCCCTCTCTCTCCTCAGGGCTCATCTAGGCTAAACCTCCCCTTCCTTTCTTTTCTTTCTTTTGACTCTTTATTAGTTTGCTCAATCAACTCCTACAAGCAGAATATAAATGCATTACAAGGAATTTTGACAATGAAATTTATGTCCACTCTATATACCAAGTTAATCATTATATCTCCCAGGACCAACATTACACAGCATGCTTTACCAAGCATTTCTGTTCCCCTAGGTCAACCCAGTTTTCTTTTGAAGTCTGTCATGATCACTATTCTGTAGTTCAATGGCAAAAGATACCCGCCCCTATCTCATTGGTTAAAATGTAAATGAGGACTAAGAAAATTGAAAAAGCAATAGTTAGCAGGTCTCACTGTGGAGATTCAGATACTCGTTCATTTTACTGAACAGCCAAAAGCAGAATATTGTCACTTTGGTAGGTCTAAGTGTTTCATGCGATAATATGAGTTTAGAAATGGCGATTATCACCAATAAAACGTGTTTATTTTGACAAAATTTGTCTTGGGATAGAAACGCTCTTAGGATAAAAAATGATTCTTCATTTTCTGAATTAGAATATGATTAATGCTTTAACTTGTTGATGAGACAACGGCTTTAGAACCCAGGTGGTCCGAAATCTTTTATTTAATTTCTGAAAGCGCACACAGTGACAACAGTAGAGCACACTTCATGCGTCCTGCCGTCACATGCTGGCTCAGCTGCCGGGCTCCGGAGGCATCCTTGTATCTGGTTCTGCTGAAGTGAAGAACGGGTGTCATTTGATAAAATGGTAGTTCTAAGGTACTTATGGAAGGTGTTGCGAGGGGCCCACCTCCTTCCTTCTGACTTCGAGAGCCCATGTCTTTTTTTTTTTTTTTTTTAAAATATTTATTTTTTTTTCTTCATCCATTTTTTAAACCCCCCTTCCCCATTTGCTGTTTTTTTGTGTGTGTGGGTCCATTCGCTGGGCAATTCTCTGTGTCTGTTTCCTGCCATCTCTTCTCATCCTCCTCCTCCAGTCTTCACCAGGATTCGAACCGGAGACCTCCGATGTAGGAGAGAGGTGTTCTGCCACCTGCGCCACCTCAGCTCCTGGCTTCTGGAGCTTTCGGAGCATCTCGTTTTGTCTCTTCCCTGTTACGTCATCATCCTGCTGATCAAACTTAGAATCGTCTCCAAAAGTGGGAAAATGTAGTGACCGCAGTTGTCTCTGCTGCGCTTGTCACTGAACTGGCAGACAGTTCCAGAATTTAGGGGTGAGTAAGCAGGTGCAGCAAGGATGGTAGCCGGCTCCAAAGACCGTTTCCGTAATGGGGTGGTACATGGCAGAGGGGCAAACTGGCTGATCATCTTCCCGTTATTCTCACTCCCCTGTCATGAGTAAAGATCACACATTTAGAACAATATGGCTTATCTTGTAGTCTGCATAATTTTTCTAATTCTACCAATCATTGTAATACATGCTGAATAAAGGCTATTTTATAGCCAGGGGGGAGTTTTGGGACGTATATGGGCACTAACTGAACAGATACCTAAACTTTTCAGAGGTAATATAGAATAGAAAATATGGGGGGTGAGATCCAGTCTGACATTCAGGAAAGTGAATACAAGGAAGCAAAAAATATTAGAGATGGTGTTTTGAACCAGTGAACTATTTTTTTTTTTTTTTAAAGATTTTATTTATTTATTCATTTATCCCCCCCTTGCTGCTTGTGCTCGCTGGGTCAGCCAACCATGCCGCGTGGGCGGGCCGCCCTCACCAGGAAGCCCCGGGAACCGAACCCGGGGCCCCCCACATGGTAAACGGGAGCCCCACTGATTGAGCCACAGCCGCTTCCCGAACCAGTGAACTATTTTAATGACGGTTATTAGAACATGATTCAAATATTTGCAAAGAGTTTCCCCTGTATTTAGATATTTAAAATGAAATATAATGAGCTGAGTGGGAGGTTGAACTGGAAAATATCTAGTTCCTTTCCAAATGTAAGATTCTATGATATCATGGCCCTCTTAAATCAGTTGTTCACTCTATTTCCTCTAATTCACGCTCTACAATTAGCTTTGCAAACTGTAGATTTAGTACAATGTATGTTTCATTGGTCTTCAGTTTTAAATGTCTAATACCACTTCGGGACAGGCAGTAAAGAGACAAACAGGTACCCTGCTGATGGCAGTACCTGGCCTATGTCAGTATTACCAATAGCTCATCTTGCAGAAGCTTCAGCACTTATTTTAAAGCATCCAGTTTGCTGTGTGCGCCTCTTATACATTACCTCCCAACACGATAGCCTCATTTACAACCTGGAAGATATTTATACTCATGCAGTCACTGTGTGCCTGAAATACACAGTATGGCTCTAAGTTATCCATTTTGATTTCCGTGAGTCATGTAAGAAAACTAGTCTCATTATTCCAAAGTCCTGTTGCACAGATGAATTCTGGTTATTGTCCATATTTTTATTGATTTTTTTTTTCTTGGAAGTCGAGTCTATATAGTTCCGAAAAGCAACAGCTTCCCCTCATTTACAGCAGAGCATTGCCAAACTCAATCTTCTAATTAAAGCAAGGAAATAAAGAGCCAGTTCCCCTATAACTATATTACTTTACGTTCACAAGTTAGGGAAGTACATTCGTTCATGCTTGCTTCTCTTCAAATACCCAGGATGCTAAACCCTAAAGAGACTGGAATCCATTGCATTCACTCATTACCTATCAGTCTGTGCTATGGCCTTCTATTTCGTCGGTAGATTGAAGCCTTTATAATAACAATACATATTTTATTTTGATGAATAGATTCTAGGGAATTATACTCTGCAAATATGGTTTTCTTTGAGGATGTGGCAAGAGAAACCCCTTTTTCATCATTTTAAAAATCACTGGCAAAACTGATGGCATTGATGGCATGGTAGGGATTGAGGGTAGACTGATTCCCAAATGTTAGCGTGGAAGAGGGAAAAAACATCTCCTGGGTACTTGTTTAAATTACAGATTTCTGGGTACCATCCTTAAAATAAAAACATTGTAAATGTGGGATTCATCGAGCCTATAAGTTAAGGCAGATAATTCAAGGCAGACTTTTTTTAAAGTTATCCATGCAGAAATTTCAGGAGTCAGCATCCAAGTGGGTATGAACTGGAGAGGGAACAACGTGGAGATGGATGATGGTGACAGTGGGTAGCAGCTGTCAGTTAAACTGCGACTAAGTATCAGGCACCATGAGATGGCTTTATCTCAGTTTATCGTTTAATTGCCACAACAAGGCTGAGCAGTATTATCTCAGAATGAAGGGCTGAGTGAAATCCCTTAGACGTTGTGATCAGCAGCGTAAATGTAGATTAAGGACTTTAAAAAGCAAAAGAAGTCAATCAGAGGCAGAGAGATGACTAATCTACATCTATAACTATGTCAGTCTGTGAAGGTATGCATGTATACTCACTCTCAGAAGTCTAAATGTCAGTATTCATGGGCATGTTATGTTTTCATGCTTAATATCAATCCAGGCATTGTTAGGGAGAAAAATTGTAAAAAAAAATAAAATGAATACAAAAACACCAAGATGAGCGGAGTAAATTGGTTTTCTAAATTCAGACCTTAGGAGAGAAAGGACGAGTAGAGTTTCCCCAGCCAACACAGCATAACCACCGCGCAGCCTCGGCCTCATGGTTTATAGCTATCCAGCAAAAGTGAGAGTGGAGACTTTTTCTGACAATGAAAACTCTTCACAGAGTTTGGTGAGAACAACATGAGCTCATACCACCAAAAGGTCTCGAAATTCAACAGAATCATAGGCCACAAAACAGAATATTGCCTCTAGTTCTTTAAAAACTGACGCTGTGTGCATGTAGCATACCCTTTGCGAAGTTGAACTCTGTAACTTCTGTAATTAATAAGTTATCTGAAAATAGCATCAGCTGATCTGGAGAACACTTGATTGATCATCTGTAGACTATTCTGAGAAGCTCACTGATCCCAGCTCAAGAGAAGTAAGGAGGCCTGGAGACCTAATCGGTTGCAGTCCTGGCTTTCCCACTGACTGGGTGAGAGTCACATAATCTTTCTCAGCTTCAGTTTCCTCCTAAGTCCAATGAGATGCTACAGCTGCTTGAGCTTCTGCTCAACTCCAATAGTCTATGCTTCGAAAGAACTAATTAGCATGTCGATATGTGGTTGTTATGGACTGAATTGTGTTTCCAAAAAGACACGTTGAGGTTCTAATCCCCAGGACCTCAGAATATGACCTTGTTTGGAAATAGGGTCATTACAGATGGAATTAAGCAAGGTAAAATGAGGTCACACTGGAGGAGTTTGGGACCTTAATCGTATATAACTGGCGTCCGCAGAAGCAGAGGGAATTTTGGATACAGATAAAGATATAGGCAAGTGAGAGAAGACACCCATGTGAGGAGAGGCAGGGACTGAGCTGTACCACAGCCCACGGAACCCGAGGACTGCCAGTCACCGCCAGAAGCCAGGAGAGAGGCAGGGGACAGATTCTTCCCCCACAGACTTCAGGGGGAGCACGCCCTGCTGACACCTGGATGTCAGCTTCTAGAAGTTTCAGCTTCTAGAATTGGGAGCCAGTACATTTCTGTTGTTTTCAGCCACCCAGTTGGTGATACTTTGTTATGGCAGCTCTAGGAAACTAAAACCCTGGTCTTGTTTTCAAAAGGATTTAGGTGGAAAGCCATTACAATTTACTTTTCTATTCTTCCCCAAGAATAATAATTCCCTCAAGCCTGTTTTTTAGCAACGGGCAACGGGGATATCTAGAAGTATCCATGGAAGAACCAAGAATGTTGGAGGGTGAGCTGTCTAGGTCGGGAGGAACTCTGGTGCATGTTGGCTGCCACTACTTAGAAGCTTGAACCAAAACATGTTTTGTTTTGTTTTTTTTTTAAGAAGGGCAAATCCAAGTTTAACTTATGTACTTCACTCCATAATATGAATTCATTCAGTCACATTTATTGAGTCAATACCACGTGCCAGGGCTGTGAACAAACGGATGAACTTTCCTGCTTCTATGAAACTTTCATTCCAAGTAAACAAGGGAGGACAAAAAATTAAGAACTGAATAAGTAAAATAGTCTGTCAGATGGTGATAAGCGCTATGGAGAAAAATAAAGCAAGAAAAGGCCCTGGAAAGTTGATGGGACGAATGGAGCTTGCTGTTGTAAAGAGTTTTATTGGGAAGGGCCTAACTGAAACCGTGACAGAGGAGCAGAGTAGAAGGGAGGGAAGCAGTGAGGCACGTGTGGATGTCAGGGCATTCGAGAAAGAGAAAATGTACAAAGGCCATCAGGGAGCGGAGTGTGGTTGGAGCTCTTGAGAAACACTGGTTATCTGGCAAGAGCCAAGAGAGTGGGAGAGGTGTGGGGGTGGGTGCGGGGAGCAGACTGTATCGGATTAAAAAAAAATTTTTTTTTTGAAGTACTGGGGCCGGGGATTGAACCCGGGACGTCATATGTGGGAAGCCAGCGCTCAACCACTGAGCCACATTAGCTCCCCTGAGTTGTTTTTTTTGTTTTGTTTTTTGTTTTTGTTTTGTTTTACTTGTTTGTTTATTTTGTTTTTAGGAGGCACCAGGACCCGAACCTGGGACCTCCCATGTGGGAAGCAGGTGCTCAACTGCCTGAGCCACATCTGCTCCCAGCCTATGTATAGGATCTGATGGGCCATCCTGTGTGGGGAGCAGGTTTGGGGGATCAGTTTAGTTCTGCACATATTGGACTGAGGTGCCTACTAGGCACCCAAGTGTTGATGTTGAATAGGTAACTGAACGTAAAAATCTAGAGTTCAGGGGAGGTGTTTGGGCTGGAGATATAAAGTTAGGAATGATCCTCCATCTCCACGCTAATGGTATGTAAAACCACACGGCTGAGGAGGGAGTGTAGCTAGAAGGAGTCGAAGGACCCAGTTCCATATCCCTCCAATGTTCAGACGTTGGGGAGATGGGGAAGAAGCAGCAAGAGTGTGGGCGGAGTGGCCAGTGAGAAAGGGAAGTCGTGGGAAGACACTTTTAAGGAACAGGGAGTGGCTCAGCTGGGGCAAATGACCTTAGGACGCTGCAAGCAGGACAGGCCTCAAACACAGGCCATGACAAATGGAGGTGCCTTAGCTACCTCATCTCCTCCCCGTTTCTCCCTTGTACCCTTGACCTGTAGCCACAACAGCCTAGGGAAAAAAAGAAGGATGCATCAATTAGCTGTATTAGAATATAGGTAGGAATGTATCAATCCGGGTGGAAATATTATCACCTGCTTCTAAATTCAGCCAACTAGGGCACCGTCTAGTATTTTCTTTAAGGAAACAGTATTTCTAGTGACCCAAGAGAGTTGCCGCAGCTACCCAAAGTTTACAACTGGAAGGATGCATGTGGAAACAGCTCTGACAGGCACCCAGGAACTCTGTCTAGGGGTCTGGGCCTTCTCATATGCCCAGTCTCTTTCTAGTGGTCAAACAAGTCTACCCCACATAGCTCACTATTACTAAGTCCTCCTCTGCTTGGTCTGTTTTGCTTGTGGGTTCCAGGATATCCTCAGGAGAAGGATATTTTTGCATAGGCTCAAAGACATGCTTTTCTAGGGGGCTTTGGAAAGAAGATGCCCCTTTATTGGCCTGTGGTTTTGGAGAATAATGGGCCACTTAATAACTGTATTATTAAAGTTCTACTTTCTACAATGCAGGTTATACAGCTAATTTGTCTAATTATCTGCTATTTCAAGTCACTGGATTTTTTTTCCAGTTCCCGACTATGCAGCTTGTATTTATATAGGCACAGACTATGGGAGTAACCTAGTAAAACATGCTCCCTGCTATGTTAAGCTGGGTACTGTTTACCTAAGACTACCTTGAAACATCTGCTTATCATAATATAATTTAGCATTTCATTTTGTTTCCACGTTTACCTTAAATGCCATGTAATGACAGTACATTGGATGTTTCCCTTCCCCCCTTATTTATCATAATTAAATATTGATTTTTAACAATAAAAACAAAATATTTTTGTGTTTAATTCCTAGAATTTCCACAACAAACATGGATTAGTGGTATAGAAAAAAAATACATCACCGAAGAATTTCTACTAGAATTTTTTTTTTTAATTTGCTGTGCTTTCTTTAGTATTATTAGTCAAGGAGTATGGATTGCTTCCCAATGATATTCTAGCTTAATGAGGAATCCTGGGAATATCAGTTTTGGGTGAAGACAATAAGTATAAAAAACAAGACACATGAATTTTCCCTAGAATACATGTACAAATATAAAATCCAGTAAGTCTGGAAGGCAAAGAGCAGCATAGAAGGGTATTTATAAAGGAAACCACCAATGCCTCTGTGTTATGGGGTGCCTAAGATAGATCAGATTGTTGTAATACATCACGGGTTGGTTTTTGAGTGAATTTTATTTCACTGTATGTAATATCTGCTCTGAACATAATTCTTGTCACACTCCAATTGTTTTAAAACTAATCTTCGGATATGGAATAATTTTAAGTGGACAAAAAGTTGCAAAGATAGAACAGAGAATTTCTGTACACCCTTATCCAGTTTTTCCCGATGTTAACATCTTACATAACTGTGGTACATGTGTGGCAATTAAGAATTTAACACTGGTGTATTGCTATTAACGAAACTACAGACTTCATTTGGATTTCACCAATTTTTTCCACTAAACTTCTTTTTCTATTCCAAGATCCAATCCAAGATACCAAATTGCATTTATAACTCCACATTTTGAGGACAATAAGGGCCACAGGTAGAGCTATAAAGACCTCAGAGCTAATCGATAGCTATTGAGATTTGGAATCAGCAAAAGTCAATAGAAACAGCACAGATGTGTACCTTGGAAAACGCTTGCCTTCAAAGATAGCCACCATCACGTTTCCCTCCAAGCAATCACATTTAAGTTTCTCTTCTCCTGTTAGTGGGCTGCTTCTCCTGTATCCTAGGCTGCTTTAACAAAGTACCACAAATGGGGCGACTTAAAACGAGACATTTTTTCTCCCTTTTTCTGCAGGTTAGAAGTCTGAAATCAAGGTGTCAGCAGGGCCCCGCTCCCTCCAAAGGCTCCAGGGAAAAATCTTCCCTTGCCTCTTCTAGCTCTGGCGGTTGCCAGTGATCTTTGGCCTTCCTTGGCTGTGGCAGCACAAGTCTAATTTCTGTCTCTGTCTTCATAAGGCCTCCTTTCCTGTGTGTGTGTCTCCAAATCGCCCTCTCCTTATAAGGGCACCAGTCATTGGATGTCGGGTCCACCCTAATCTGGTGTGACCACATCTTAACTTGATTAGATCCGCAAATATCCTATTTCCATATAACGCCACATTCATAGGTGCCAGGATTATGACTTCAACGTATGTTTTGGGGGATACGGTTTAGCTTATCAGGGTATCTGGTGTTTTCCTTTATTATCAGAGTCTAACAAGAGTTCTTTTGGGATCAGATAACAGTGCAAAGCCTGTTAAATATGATATGCTCCTGGACTGAACGCAAGGACAGGATCTCTGAGAGATTTAGCAGCAGCATCTAATTGGAAATTTGTATATAGTGTTCTGGAATCTAGTTATCTTCACACATGGGTGGTACCTTACCTACCTCATCTCCTTCCATTTTACCTTTTGCACCCTTGAACTGTAACCACACCAAGCATTGCAATATTTCTTTAACTCAGAGATACCTATTGAGAACCGTTTAAATGCTAAGCACTGGGCAAGATATAGAGACCTAACAGTCTTTTGGATGAACCCTGAGAAGAAAACTGGCGTTTATTTTAATAGGTGCTTTATTTTAATAGGTGCTAAAGGAAGAAGCATAGAACACATGTAGGGGGCAGAGGAAACTCAGGCAAAACCCATGGAGGAATGTGGTAGCACGGCCTGTTGACACGTCTACTGTCTGGACGACGCGGCAGTAACTAGAGCTGGATGTGGGGTGAGGACTCAGAATAAATACGGCTTTGGATGCTGGGGTCTGAATTTATCATGAAAATGATGGAGAATCCACGATAAGATTTGTGCTTTAGAAAGATCAGTGTGGAGAATGCATTGCTGTAGGAAAGAATGTGAGGTAGGGAAACCAGAGGAGGTTTTGGGAATGGCATGGCTTAGGCAAGAAACCACAATCCACTCCCTTTTCTTCACCAACACTGAAATCATCCTTTTAAGAGCAGGTTGAAATGCCACTTCCTCTGAGAGCCTTTTTCCTCACTCCTCAGACATACCTAGTCACTCCCATAGCTCTTTGTTCATAAGTCAATTATAATGCTGATCACAGAGTGTTGTAAGGACTGTTTTTCATGTCTGTCGCCCTACGAATGAGCTTCACTGGGCAGGGCCTGTGTCTTATTCATCGTGGCATCTTCAGCATTTAGGACACTGCCTGGCCCAGGGCGTCTGCTCAAAAAGTCTGTGCGTGAGAGAAGGAATATTTGCCAATTATGGATAGAATACGTTGCCCTTTTCCCCAAACCAAACATACATTACTACCCAAATTAATTTTTACAAAATTCCACACACAACCAATTAATTAGTGCAACTGAGGAAACAAGGAAATAAGATTCAATTAAAGAAGCAATCCTAAATCTTTAAGACATTAATAGAGATTAGAATCTCTTGGTTCTGTTGTGGATCATCAGAATTTGTGAATTTGCATGTAAAAAAAGAGAAATATTTATGGAAGCAAACTTGTTGCTGAAAATATTGTAAAAGTGATGCTGTTTGATTTACCTTGACTATATTATATGGACAGAAATTTCTTTAGTTCTGAGGGTAATCAAAGGGGTAGACAAAACCCCAGTTATGTTGCTACTGGGTGCTAATTCATGTTCTGAGAGGAAAATCAAACAAACAAGCAAGCAAAAACTTGATTTAGTGTCTTTGGATCCTTGTTGCCTAACTTAGAAACAGTCACTTGAACCAGGGGTCACAGATACAAATGACGATAGGGGCCAGGCAAGTAACAGAAAGGAACAAAGGTGACCGGTATAAGAAACTAGCATGTTGTAAACACTTGTGAACTGGAGAGTGCCTGATCTATCTCAAAATGTCAGCTCCTACTTTGATCCCACAGATGGCTGGCATGCAGGAACTCGCGTTCACTTTGCCGTAACTCCTACTTTTTAAAAGAGAAGTCAGAGATCTCAATTTTTATTGACATGGAATTTATGTATTGACAATTAATACAAAAAAGTAATCCATATGGTATGGGCAAAACTTCTAGTAATGACAGACTAGGTTGTTTTGGACCAATTCTCCCACTGAGAGCAACCAGAAGAGCTGGATTAAATATTAAAACATAATCTGGATGCATGGCCCAGGACACCTGACAAGGAGATGATGGTGGACACGCACATCCCAAGGAAGAGAGAGTGTCTGCAACTGCAAGCAGGGTAGTCCCATCCATCTGCCCCATGCGATCTAAGCTCCCTCTCAGTTAGAAGTAGAGTGGGCATCACCATCCCCAAATCCTCAAGATTGGGAAATGAACAATGGACCAAAGCAGACGTATTATTATTCTGCTATAGACTTATTCTTCTAGCAATGGAAGAACTCTTATCATTGATATAAAGGCAGTGGCCACCAGAGGTTCCAAGGGATGGGAGAGGGAAGAATAGGTATGATATGGGGGCATTTTTGAGACATTGGAGTTGTCCTGTGTGACACTGCAGTGATAAGATATAGGCCATTGTATATTTTGTCATAACCTACAAAATTGTGTGGAACAGACTATAAACTATAATGTAAACTGTAGTCCATGGTTAGTAGCAATGCTTCAATATGGGTTTATCAATTGTAACAAATGTACCACACTAATGAAGGATGTTGTTAATGTGGGAAAGTGTGGGAGGGAAAGGAAGTGGGGCATATGGGAATCCCTTATGTTTTTGATGTAACATTTATATAATCTAAAGCTTCTTTAAAAATTAAAAAAAAAATTTAATTAAAAAAATACTATGCAGACTCACTTATATGAATCCTAAAAAAAAAAAAAAAAAAAAAAAAATCTGGATGCATGGGAGAGCCATCAAGAGAGTAAAGAAGTGTGGGGCCTCAAGATTTGGGAGAGGATGAAAGTCTATAGAGGTGAACCTCGTATTTGGGGACACTTTTCTTGTAAAGGTGGTTGCTGATTCTGATAGCTGTGGCCGAGAGGAAAAAAAACCGAGAGCTGCTTTGGACAGACTCATGGGGCTGGGAGGTTCAAAAAGTAGATGTCAGTGTTTGCCAAGGAGCTGGACCCTGGGAATTATCTCAGGTGGTCAGTGTGCTGGGTTGAATAGTATTCCCCCAAATTCATGAATCTTAGAATGCGACCTTGTTTGGAAACAGGGTCTTTTCAGATGTAATTAATTAGGATGAGATTATATTAGATCAGGGTGGGCTCTAAACCCAATGCCTGGTGTCCTTACAGGAAGGCCATGTGCAGACACAGAGACCCACACTGGGAGAATGTCATGTGACAATGGAGGCAGAGATTGGAGTGATGTGTCTACCAGCCAAAGAAAATCAAGGATTGCTAGCAACTAGCAGAACCTAGGAGAGAGGCATGGAACAGATTCTCCCTCAGAGCTTCTAGAAGGAACCCACCCTGCCAACATCTTGCTTTCAGACTTCTGGACTCTAGAACTGTTTGAGAAGAAATTTCTGTTCTTTTAAGCCACCCAATTGTAGTAACTTGTTACAGAAGCATTGGGAAACTAATACACCAAAGCCTAACTGTGAACTTGAAATTGACCAGTTTTCATAGGAACTAAAACCCAGTTTCACATGATCTCTACTTTCTGACTGGATTAAGGTATTTTGGGGGTTTTCAATGACCCTAACTTAGCTGCCAACTAAATACATATGTAAATTATCTCTGGAGGAATATAGCATCATACAGAGTCTCTCAACAATTTTCACATACAATGTCTGGTGATTAAGAAAACCAGGCAAACAGACAGGATGTGACAAAATTCAAAGGAAAAACATACAATAGAAGCAGACCTACAGGGGATCAAAATAATGGAGTTATCAGACACAGATTTTTAAATAACCATCAGTAATAGTTTTACTAAATTAACAGACAAGATGAAAAATTTCAAAAGAGAACTAGAAACAGAGAACCAAAAGAAATGTCTAGAATTAAAACACTATGAGCAATTAAAAAAAAAAAAAAAAAAAAATATATATATATATATATATATATATATATATATATATATATATGAAATCCAGTTTTGAACACTGCTCTAAATATTCTGAGTCCAGATATAATAGTACCAGGACAACAAAATTCCAGGTTGCTCTGATTTATAGTATAATGTAAAGCATTTGGCAGAAGTAATAAAATAGAAATGACAAGAGATCTTTCTTTATGTAGCACAAAAGATAGCAAAGATTACAGATAGCAACAAAGGTTAAGAGAATTTATGAGATTCAATTAGTTTCAACAATGAATTGGACCTTCAGTAGCTCTTACAAGTAAGAACTAATCAATCAAAAAATCCAATCCAAAATTATGCCTGAAAAGATTTCACAGGGAAATGCTGAGGGGCAGTATAGTACATTCCACAGTCTTGGGGATTAAATAGAAATAGGTTTGAATCTTGCCTTCTGCTTCTTACTGGCTGGATGAACTTGGAGCAGTTATTAAACTCTCTGAACTCAGTGTCCTCATTTTTTAAATATGGGTCATGATCAATATGTTGAACTTGTTAAGAAAATCAGAAGATGCATATAAAGTACCCAAGCACAGTCAGCCCTCAGAGTAGGTGGGATATATCGTGCTGGGGATTGAGTCATGACCTCCACAAAAGATATGTCCAAGTGTTAATCTGCGTTCTTGTGGGTGTGAACCCATTTGTAAATAGGACCTATGGAGATGTTACTAGTTAAGTGTGGACTCATTTGTGAAATCCTATTTAGACGAAACCAAACTGAATCAGGGTGGGCCTCAGTCCCTATGACGAGAGGCTTTATAAACAGAGGGAATTTGGACGTCGTCAGAGAGGGTCACAGGAGGAGACCAAGGATACAGACTGCCATGTGACGGAGGCGGAGATGTGAGCCCAGGAACCCCAAGGACTGTGACAGACCAGCCCCAGAGCACTACAGACTCTGGGGAAAGCATGGTCCTGTGAAGACCTTGATGTTGGATTCTGGTCTCCAAACCCACGAGACAATAAATTCCAGTTGTTTAAGCCACCCAGTTTGTGGTATTCGCCAAAGCAGCCCTGGCAAACTAAGACAGAGAGTTCATTCACAGAGATACTGGCACAGAGAGGGTTTCCCACCCAGCAAGTCCTCTTTCCTCTCTGTCCCACCAAAACTCTTTCCATTTTGTCACCTCCAATCACATGCATTTCTTCTCTCTCTACTTTTTTTTCATTCCTCTTATTCACTGTATTTTGAGAGAGAAACTCTATAAAGAGAATCTATCCCATACGATTAATTATCATTGTCTGGAAATGAATACATTTTAAAACATCACCAATTTCAATTTATTCTGAGAGTACCAAAAAATGACGCTTATATGTTTGTCACACTATGTCAAAAAGAAAATACCAGAATGAGTTCAAGTTAAAAATTGAGTTAAAAATCGAATAGGGTTTTCTTCTTTGCCAGGGAGAGAGGGTTAGAGCTTTGTATTTAGTGTGTTTGATATCCTCCCTCGTGATAGAAGCTACTAGTAGAGCCCTGAGTCAACAGCGAGACCCCCAACTGATTCAGGCTGTGCACAGAATTCTGGCAAAGGAAAAGCTTTTGCACTCATTGTGTGAAACCTTTATATTTTGGCCATCTTTCCTTTCTTAAACATTTTCTTCTTTTACTTGTAAATTACTATTATATCTTATCATATTGAAAGACAAAACTACAATAAGATAAGCAGTATTTTAAAAAGCCATGTCTATATCCAAAATATTTTGAAATACCCCTCACGGATGAGGCGCTGCTTGATAAGTATCATTTGCCAAGCGACTTCTACTATAGTTAAAAAAACACATTAGTGAACAATTCTTACATAAAAAAATGTATTATATCAGCATTTTCAGTTTTCACACTATGCACTTGAATTATTAGTACTTAGGAGAATTTTAATATATTTGCTTCTCTTTATATGAAAAAGAAATCAAATCTTTGTTCTTAAAACTATTGAGACATTTTGTGCCTGATCCCTCTTTGTGTTTCTGCCTTGATTTTTAACATCTCTTTTCTATAAGGATGGTTTTCTTCCAAGTGAACATCAGAAAAAATGGTAATAGACTTAAATAACAGTGTCTTGTATTATTTTCTGTACTAATAGTTTGTCCTATAACATTCTTTCTAAATGTCAGGGCAAATTCTTTGTTGAACTGGATAGCCCTACAATTTTTTTTTTTTTTTGGTCAACTTAAATAAACAAAGTATCTTTTGCAGATTTATTCATCAGAAGAAAAATATTCTCTTTACTGCCTCTTGATGCTGCCTTACTTAGAAAGGAATTTTAGTTCAATAATCATGCACTGACCACCCATCCAACACCAGGCCTTCTGCTCTAGCCACTGAAGTCAGTCCCTGTTCTCCGGCTGCTCACGGGTCCAGGCACCCTGGGAGCTTCTGGTATCCTGAGGGTTTTGGAAGAAGCATTCTCATAAGTTCATTTTTGCTCATCTTCTTTTTAAATAAACTTCATATTTTAATGATCAGTTTTAGGTTTACATAAAAATTGCAAAGATTGTGCAGAGAGTTCCCATATACCCCACACCGAGTTTCCCCTATTATTAGCATCTTACATTATATGGTACATTTTTTATAATTATTGGACCAATACCTGATACAATAGTATTAAGTAAAGTGCAGACTTTCTTCAGGTTTCCTGAGTTTTTAACCTGTTGTGCTTTTTCTGTTCCAGGATCCCACATAACATGTAGTTGTCACATCTCCTCAGACTCCTCATGGCTGTGACAATTTCTTTGATGATCTTGACAGTTTTAAGAAGTAGTTTTTTTTTTTATCTCCCCCATTCCCCACCCTAGATGGCTCCCTCATCTGTCTGTTATTGTCTGCTCATCTTCTTTAGGAGGCACCGGGAACTGAACCTGGGACCTTCCATGTGCGAGGCAGGCGCCCAACCGTGCGAGCCACTTCTGCTCCCTGCTCATTGTTGTGTCTGCTTGTTGTGGCAACTGCTGGTTGTGGCATCTGCTGGTTGTGGCATTTCCTCGTCATCCTTAGGAGGCACCGGGAACCAAACCCGGGGCCTCCCATATGGGAGGCAGGCACCCAATTGCTTGAGCCATATCCTCTCCCAGTAGTTTGTTTTTGATTGGGGCAAAAAAAAAAAAGTCTCACTCCTAGGCTGAGACTTGCCTCTCATGACTATTTGTCTGGTTGGGGCAGGGTCCCCACCCAACCAGCCAGTCATCTGAAGGCTCCATCGTGGCTCCTCTCCAAGCCTCTCACTGGCACCTCCGGGCAGAAGCTGTACATAGACCACTAGCTCGGCTGACCCTGGGCTCTGATGTTTGGCCTCCCCAAACCTTTCCTGTCTACCAGCTTCCAAATATTTCTTTACACCAAAAGTCCTAATCACGCCTCTTAACTAGCAATGAAATCCAAAAATTTATCAGCAGAAATCTTGCACCTCCTCTCAAAGGCAGAAAGTGCTCAGTCTCTAAAGATCACAACAGCCCAGTCTCTGCTTTCTTTTGAGGTGGGGAGTTATTTGCCTTCCGTTCTCCTCCCAGAACTCCTAACAATTTCTAATTCAGCAAAGAAAAGACAAAACAGTTGAGTTTACCTTTCAAAATAGGTTGAATGTTCATATTCTGCTAGACATAATTACAATAGCAGCGTTAGCGCCGCTAACAGAGGTGTGTACAAGATGCCAGAGGAGCATGGGGGAGGGAGAAGCTGAATCTATTGCGTAGGAACAGGAATCAGGGGAGAGGGCTTCTCATAGGCAACGCCTGAGCTGACATCGGCGTGGGGTGGGCAGTGCTGGCATCCCACCTGGGAGTAAGGCCTGAGCAAAGGCTCAGGGGCATGAGAAAACAGTGAATTTAAGGAACCACCGGCAATTTTGAACAGGTGAGAGGCAGAGGGAATATGTGGCAGTGGTAGGAGATGAGCTCAGAAAGGTAAACAGAAGTCTTATGGACTAAGAATGCTGTTGAATGCTGTGGGAGCTTAGGCCACCTTGCTGGCAGAGCAAGGGGGCTTAAGATCTAGGCCAGGAAAGATAAGGACGAGAAGGTCCAGAGTTAGAGTACTCAGGAAAGAAAGCGATCATCCCAATGGGGTCATGGATTTTGGCTGGCAAAAGAGTACATTTAAATCTTGACCTAGAACAAATTACAAAGTTCTTAGCTTGCTGAGTCTATGGGTGGACTAGGAGTTTGCTGTTCAAGATTTAAGGCTAGGTTATAAGAGTTAAAGTTTGACGGCCTGAGCTGCTCTTTGGTCAAAGGGACTTCCAGGCGGCTATTTGCCCTCTAGTGGCAACCACAAAGCATTTTCTACTTTGCTAGGATATGCAGTACAGAACAGGGCATCTCAAGAGACTAGTGGGCACTATATTTCATGAAGCTATTTGAATTGGCACCTAGACTTGAATATCTAGCTTAATACGTACGCTTAATATGAATTACTTGAAAGAGTAAAAAAAGAGATTATTCAATAATAAAAATCTATCACCCTCATTGAATGTGTTCAACACAGCTATTCGGTATGTTTAATAGGACATAATAGAGACGTAGCGCTGTATCATCAGTGATATTTTTAGCTAAGGTTTTTAAGTGTAGTAATTTATTTATTTTTACTGTACATCAGAGGAAGCTATTTGTTGGTAGAGAGATAACTTTTCCTACATATCCAAGAATCTATTTTAGTTTTTTTTACCTGTTCATTTAAATTTTAAACTTGCCATCTAGAGAATTCTGGCCACTCAATTTAGCATTACAGACTTTCTAGTTTGTCTCCTTTTTCGCACGCGAATGGTTTATAGCCTTTGGTATTAGGTTTTTCTTTTTTTTTTTTCCCTTTAAAACGCCCAGTCTTTTGAGACATAATGTTTTCCCCTGCCTTTGCAAAAGGCATTTCACAGAAGCATCACATTATTTATTTACAAGGGTAAGTCTGCAGAATCAGGTAACATCACCGTTGGCCTGCACACACGGATGCATTCATAATTAATGGAATGGCCGGCACTGGGGGTGCAGCCAGAACACGCCTAAGGTCAGGTCTCTGGGAGAGCAAGTCATGTCATTATTTTTTATAAGAACCAAATACGGGCAGAAATTTAAAATTACCTGAAAGGAGGCATGTGTGTGGACCAGGTAGAAGGAAAACAAGAAGGGCCCCCAAAAAGGACAGAAAACAAACTGTGAAGAAAACCAAACAAGTCTAGTAGACTTTTCTGTTTCCTATCTGAGTTGTCTCTCTAGTTGGGACAAGTTAATGACTGACCACTGCCTTTTTTTCTTTCTTTCTTTTTTTGGCAAGCAGGCAGGCCCTCAAAGAAATGGAAAGTCTTTGAGAAACGATAGGATTAAGCTGCTGTAGGAAAACCTGAGCAGATGAACCTCAAACAGGCAGGGAGGGTTTTTTCCTGGAATGCTTCTACCCAGGTTTCCTTCTTTTAGATGTGAAATTGATCTCATTAGAGAGTTCTCGCCCACACAATGGTTGACTAATGATGAGGATGTATAGTTTTTGGCATAGATAGATATTCACCCTCTGTGGCTAAGGGGGGGAAAAAAAGCAGATTACAAAATAATAGTATAATGCCATTTTGGTTTTTTGTTTTTTTTTTTTTTAAAGTGGGTATTTATATTTAGAAAACCATCTGGAAGGATTTGCCCTAAATGTTAACAGGGATTGTTTCAGGGTGGTGAGATTATGGGTAATTTTAATCTCCTTTTTAAAAGTTATCTGTATTTTCTAAAATTAAAAAACAATGTTTTTGTAAAAAAGGAAAGATAGTTCCATTGTAGGTAGATAACTATAAATATTCAGTGATTACTTTGGGTTTTAAAAAATATTTAAAATTCTACAGGAACTAGAAACAAAGATGACTGCTAATCTGATTTTAGAGTGGCATAGACCTTTTTATGCCTTAAAGCGAACAAACAAAAAACATAAAAGAAAAGATCAATTTATTTTACCACATAATTTTTAAGGCCTCTATAGGTTTTTAAGAGGAAATAAGGTTTAAATAAGGATTAAAAACACATATGAAACTGAGATAAAATATTCACAATATATAGGACCAATTGAAAATCGTTAGCACAGTGCCTGGAGCAAGGTAAGGTTTAATAAAAATAAACTTTAATTATAATGCATTAATTTATTACAAATCAGTAAGAAATGAAAAAAATTCTTCAAAATTGGGCAAAGGAAAAGAACAAACAAGTTCCTCACTATGCAATCACTAGTAAACATGGAATAAAGTTCAAACTATCTAAGAGTTTTATAAATAAATACTAAAATAATGGATATACCATTCTTTAGCTATAAAATAAATTAAGATTTATGAACTTAAAATAAAAGATATTTTCCAGTGCTGGCAAGGTTTCAGAGAAATGAGTACTTTTATATATGTAAATAAGAATGTGAATGAGTACAAACATTCTAAATGGTAATTTGTCAGTAAATATCAAAAACCTTAAAAATATTTATACCTTTCAACCCAGCAATTCCATACCTAGGAATTTATCTTGGGTATCCTTCCAGACTTTTTTTTTTTAAATGAAGACACAAGCAAATGCAAATATATTCTCAATTTCCTTCCCCCCTCCCATCTTTTTACACATATGGCAGCATAAAAACTGTTCTGTATCTTTTTAATTTATTTAAACATATATTTTGGTGCTTTTTCTATATCAGCATGTTCTTTTATTTTGTTATTGCTGCATAATATTCTATTATCTAAAAGTGCCATGATTTATCTTACTCCTATCAATGGTGATTTAGGTAGTTTCCAAACTTTTGTTATTTCTAAGTTGCATAAATAACATTGTATCTGTGTCCTTGCACACATGTGAGTTTCTCTGTAGAATAAATTCCTACAAGTGACCTTACTGGTCTTTTTTAAAGAGTATACGTTAACCATCCTAATTATTTCCTTAAGATAAAATAATTGCAAGGCAACACAAAGCCACATTCTGGTGCCATATAGATTCATAAACCAGATTTATCACTTCCATCCAATAATGTGCCAAGTCTCTTTTCCTTTTCTTTCCAGTGAGAGAGATGCAGATATGCCCACAACTAAACAGTGATGGTTAATGAGGGATAGAAGACATTGAGCTTAGAGAATGTACCATAAACCATCAAAATCCACCACAAAATCCACTGAGTACTAAAAACTATCTAGTTCTGGTATAATAGTTAACACTGGGGGAAATATTTGGGATCAGAAATGAAGTCTATGAGCTGGTGAATAGTATTAGATTAGTGATTCTCAACACTGGCTGCACATTATAATCACCTGGGGAGCTTTTAAAACTACTGGTGCCAGGTCTCCACTCCCAGTGATTCCCATTCAGTTGGGGTGGGGTGGAGCCCAGGCATTCGTATTTTTCAGAAGCTCTTGGGGTGATACTGATGTAGAGTCAGATTGAAAAACACTGTATTGGACCATAGGAAGGGTGGATGGAAGTCTTTTCATTCTCTTAAAGAAAAATACAAAACACAAAAATACAAAATACAAAAATGGTTCCAGCTATTATAGTTTATGCAAACAAAATTTGTCCAGATTAAATCCTTCCCTTTATTTCCTTACTTCTACAGCCCAGACCTTATCCCAAAGCTCCTATTTAGATTTTTAATATTATTTCCTGTAGGTATGCATCTCTTGCTTTCATTCTTCCTTCAAATTTGTACCCTGCACAACATTGACAAATGGTTTTCCTTATATTAAGGATTCTACTCTCTGCAGGATCTGAGTAATTGAAATTCCTCACTTTGGCTTCAGGTCCTAGCTCTGCCATCACCTAATGGAATTGCCCTGCTGCTCAGTTTCCTCACCTATACCACATTACTTAGGTCTGATTTTCAGCTCTAAATTGGTAAGTTCTTGGTTCATTGTCTTCCTTCCCATTGCACCAGTAAATATCCAATCTCATCTTTTTTAGTTCCCCAAAATATTCCTTTATTGAAACCAAAAAAATCGTCACTACCCTACTTATTTCTCCTTTTCCTGCCAAAGCTTTTATTCTGTTCTCTCTCCTGGAAGCTTTTTCTTTCCCTTTACCAGGGGTTCTTAACAAGGGTCCGTGAGCTTGAATTGAAATTAAAAAACAAAACAAAACAAAACATTATTCTTGTAGGGATGTGTAGGTGCGGGTGTGATATATTTATTAAATAATACACAGTAGAGTGTGGACTTAGTAAGTGGTCTGTAGTTTTCACCTGACTGGCAAAGGGGTCCATGGAACAAAAAAGGTTAAGAACCCCTGCTTTAGCCCATCGTTCTCATTAACCTAGCTCAAACTCCCCTCCCTTTGGAGAATACCCCAGTTTGCATCCACCACATTCTTACATTAAGTTCTCCTGGCTACTTTGTAGCCTAGACTCCCTTCTCAAAGTGTGGTCCAAGCTGGCAGGATCAGCATCCCTGGGCACGTCTTAGAACTACAGAATCCCAGAGCACGTCTCCGTGGCTGCAGTTTAGCCAGATCCCCAGGTGATATGAATGCACATTAAACTGAGAGCATTGGTCTCTAATAACTTACTAGCATCTTCTTTTATTTTCTCATTTATTTCTTATTTGCACACCTTTAACGGTTTCAAGGTCACGGTTCCTTCCTGGTAATTTTTAAAAAAGAAATTCAGTTAAAACTTCCAGTAATACTATTTACATAGCAGTTACCCTTGAAATGTTTCTTGAATGGATGAGTGATTGTGCTGTGTACCAAATACAATAATAGAAAGAGTAAACTCAAATTTTAGTTTTAACCATTGATAAATAAAACGACAGGCTCATAGAACTTCAAGGGTCTTGAGGGAACATTTCACCTAGTCTCTTCATTTTACAAATGAAGAAATGAGGGCCAGAGAAGGAAATGAGTTTCCAGCAAGAAGGGGAGACGTAACTGACATCTGTAATATTCAGGCCACACTCTAGTTTTCCAGTTTCAGCAACAATGCAATCTTGGACACAGCCAAAAACCAAGTGAGTGAAACCGTGGGCAGGCTAAAACCGGTTGTGGGAATGTCCTCTGATCCTGTGACCTTTTCTTCTGAGCTTAGCTGCAAGGCATAAAACCTGAGCATAAGCAGGAAATACTGACTCTTGTCCTTTAGACATCAGAAGCAAATCAAAGGCAAAAGGTCCTTCAATATGGAAGATGTGGCCTAAAATCCACTCTACCACAGAAGGGCAGCTCTATAATTAAGCAACTGGACTAAGCCCAGTCAAACCTCCCCATTTCTGTCCCACCTCTCACCTCCCATCTCCATAAAATTTCCTTAACTCCCAGATCTGGGAGACAGATTTGAGCCATGGCTCCTGTCTCCATGCCGGCTGACCTTGCATTAAGGCTCTTCCTTTCCTCAAAATCCTGCAATCATAGTATCGGCCTCTGAGCCCGTTAGGCGGTGAGCCCTTCCTTGGCACCCAAAAGACATAGAATGTTTAGGAATTCCAGGGCATTCATTAGTCAAGACTTTACCCAAAGACCACTTGTTCTTGTACTGTACGTTATCCATCAACAAGTTAGAGTCGTTACCGTGTGCCAGAGAGAGCACTGAACGCTGGGCACACAGAAATGACCGTGACCCAGTGCCTGGGACAGCAGGGCAGGACAGAGGAAAACAAAGCCTAGACACAAGCCCTGGAAACGTGGAGCCCCCTGGGGCCTTCCAGAGCTCTCAGGGGCGCTGCACAGCAGCACTGTGGCATCACTAAAGAAAACGCAGTTGGCTCCACTCTGAGCTCAGCGGTTCCTTTTTCTGTGTCATCTCCTGCACCCAGCAAGGCGCGGGGCACACAGAAAGGCCCCGGGAACTCGCCAACACTTTCCAAGTCCGTTTTAGCTGCAAAGACAAGTTTAATTTTTCCTTTTTTGGTGAACGGTCGCGATTCAAGGACCCTCCTCCGAGCTCCCCCAGCGGGCGGGGGTGACCCGCAGAACGCGCGCCCGCGCCCCGCCGCCCGCGCCCGCGCCCCG
>JAKSZT010054400.1:7402909-7521469 GCA_026826555.1 Tolypeutes matacus
CGGCCCGCGCCCTCCGCCCAGACTGCCTGGCGCCGGCCCCGTGACGTCACCCATTCACGGAGCCCGCCCCCCCCGGGCAGGCGCCGGCCGGGCGGTCGCCTTAGCAACGCCGACGCCGGGCGCACAATGACTTCCAGCTGCCGCGGCGCCGCGGCCCGCGCGCTCCCTCTCTCGCTAGTGCGGGGCTGGGGAGCGCGGGGGCGTGGAATGGTCTGTCTGTCCGTCTTTCCCCTTTTTTTCCGGCCCGGGTGGGAGATCCCCCTGCCGTCGCTCTAGTTTTCTGGGGTCCTGGCGCCGGTGTCTTCGGAGGGCGCTCGCACGCTCTTTGGGTCGCTGTCCCCATGGCGTCTGCTAGGCAGCGTCCCGTGGTGGCTCCGCAGCCGTCTTGGCGGTTGGGTTCAGCCCTTTTCGCGCTGACACCTGCAGAGTCGAGGCTCCTGCCAAATGACTTAAAGCAAAGGAGGAAGAAGGCGTTGTCATAATAGCGAAAATGATAAAAGTTCAGCTCTCTGAGAAGCGTGTCTAAGTAGGTGTGGATTCCCTCCCACAATCACAAAACAACTTTCTAAAGAAATGTGCACTACCCCCCCCTCCCCGTTAAAACCTGGTGATTATTTCTATTTTAAATGAAACCTCACGACGATTGGAATTTACTGGAGATCGCTTCCAAATTTATGAATCTTTCCGGAACAGAAAACAAATCTGGGGAGTGGTAATGCTACAAATTAGAGCGTGAGGGTCGTATTTGGAAGGAGAGAGAGTGCTGGTCTTGGAGTCGGGCAGATTCAGCACGTAATCCATTCCGTTTTCTCACTTCCCACTCTTCTAAACATCCCTAGACCCTGAAAGTGGGAAGGAGGCAAAGCTGTTGACCAGACTTGGGTGGGAGCTCCATCCTCGTGCTTCCCTTCCACTGTTTTTTTTTTTTTTTGGCCAGACTTCTTGCTTCAAAACAGAACTAAGTGAAACCCTCCCGTTGACAGCATAAATCTGCATTGTTGAAGCTGCTCATCTTACGATCCAGGAGCCCAGGAGATGTAAACTTCCCAGCTCTTGCAAAAATGCCTCCGGTGCAAACAAGCACCTTGGCTCTTTTCTTCTTTTTAGTAGTTCACATTTTTGCATATGTTTCTTTGCCTTGTTACTTATCTTTTTATATAGCTGGTTCCATCCTCGAGCAGATTTTAAGCCCCTTGAAGACAGTAAGGGCTCTTTTATAAACTTTTTTTTTTTTTTACTTTAAAAAATCAATTTTATTGATACATATTAATAACACATACAATTCTTCCAAAGTATACAAAAAATGGTATTCAGTATAATCATGTACAAGAGTATTCATAACTTCAAGAATTATTAGAACATTTTCATTGTTTCAATAATAATATTAATAAACAAAAAAAGACAAACAGACAAGAAAATTCTTCACCTCTCAATCTCTCTCTGTTTCCCCTGCTGTACATAGCTGCTTTTCTGGCTATTCTTGCACAGTTATATATATATTTTTTTATTAAGCAGTTTTATTGAGATATAGTAACATACTTATGAATTATCTTAAGTGTATGATAATGGCTTTTAGTACCATCACAATGTTGTGCATTCATCATCACAAAAATTTTAAAAATTATTTCTTTTTTTCTTTACTTTTAATTTTTTTATTTTTAAAAAGATACTTCGAATACACAAGTGTTACACAAAATTTATAGGAATTCCTGTATGCCTCACTCCCCACACCACCCTGCCCTCCCACATAAACAACATAATTGGTGAGGCATGTATTTGCACTTGATAAACACATCCTAGGGCATTGCCCCTGACCATGGCTCATAGTTCACCTTGTAGTCTACACTCTCTCCCACACAGTACTGCATGTTATGGGACGATATACAGTGGCCTATATCTGTCATTACAATGTCATTCAGGATGATTCCCAAGCCCCCCAAAAGGCCCCCAATTCCAACTGTTTTTCCCACTCTTTGCCCCCAGAGCCTCCAGTGGCCCCTGCCTCCACATCAATGTTGTAATTTCTTCCATTGCTAGAATCATAACATGTCTATAGTAGAACACCAGTAAGTAAATTCTAGTTCATAGTTCATTCACTATCCCTGATGATTCCGCAAAGGTGATGTTCATTCACTCCACCTCTAATTGAGAGGGGGATTCAATCCCATACAGCCAGTGGATAGGACTCTCTCACTTGCAGTTGTAGGCTCTCTTGTTCCTTGGTATGCTGGTTGTCAATCCTCACCCCCTTGTTAGTGGTTCTGGGTGAGTCTTATTCCAGTTGCATTCCTCATTGGTGCTTCATAGTAATCCTTCAGGGCCAGGGAGGCTCAGTCCTGGGAGTCATGTTCCATGCTGAGGTGAAGGCAATGCATTTATATGGTGACCATGGGGATGCACAAGTCCAGGTTCCACAGGCAGGCTGCAAACCAGTGGCTCCAATGAAAGTCTGATGAAAGGTCATTGATGAGTTTCTGGGAGAAGTTGCCTGTCCAAGGACAAGCTGGGAAATTCTCTTTTTATAAACTTTTAATCTACCAGCCCAGCAGTGTCTTTTGATGATGATGATAAAGAATGATTAATTACCAGGTATGGCATTTAGTTGGTCAAGTCGTCCTTTATTGGTACAGGACGCTAATAATCCTCTGCCTTTGTGTCTTCAACACACTTCTTAAACATTTCAATCCGAAGAGACCACTAGATAGTAGTTGGTGATTAGCAAAATTAATTTGCTACATTAGTGTTCATAGTCTGTAGAGGAACTATTGCTTTTCACATATCCCTGGGGTCGCTACTGGTAGTAATCACTTTTGTAAAAAATAAAAATAAAGTCATTTTACCCGTCAGAAATGAAGACAGTGAAACATTAATTTTAAATTGCTGCATATTTAAGGGTAATTGTAATTGCTTCCTAGTGTTTTTAAAATTATAACCTTGATACCCAAAGCTTTAAAATTCCAAGAACATTCTATCAGGGCTGGCATTTTTGTATTAAATGAATGGTAATGTAATGGATGACTGATTATTCCGTCCATATTCTTTGGATTCACTTAAATACCAAGTTGCAATATTAGGGAGGAAAAGCCCTCAAAAAACCTACAATGGTTTGTGTATTTAGTGTTCTACTTCCTTTCCATCTTAAAACGATCAGATTTACTTACAGGTGTTTCACTCTTAGTTTCAGGAAGAGCCCCGAAGCCTAGTCACACTAGAATTACCTAATGAACTTGAAAAACAAACAAACAGGTGTTTTGGTTCCTGTGATAGGTTGAATTATATACCCAAGGGGGCTGGGTGGGTGGGGAACAAACATGTTTGAATCTTAATCTCATTCCTGTGGATATGAACCCATTGGAAATAGGACCCTTTGAAGATGCTATTTCAGTGAAGCTGAGGCCAATGGACTCAGGGTTGGTTCTTAATCCTATTACTGGAGGCCTTATAGAAAGCCTGGGGCAGAAGCCAGCAGATGAGGGAACCTGAAGAAAAAGGAGAGGACATTGCCGTGTGACACGAGGCAAGAATACAAAGCATAGAACTCAAGGACTGCTGGTCAGCCAGAATGCTCCCTGCCTGGAAGAATTGTAATACAAGTATATTTATGGACTTTAGTCACCAGTGACTTTACTGCATAGATGGCAGACAACATCTACATCAAGCAGGGAAATTTGCCATCAGCAATGAGTGACTCTTTATCCAATCAGTTGAATGCCTTAAAAGGGGAAAGTGATTTCAGGATTCAGAGAGAATTTCCCAGCTTTCTTTGGAAGGTCTTTGATGAGTCTACTGGAAACTCATCAAGGACCTTCATTGGACTTTCATCGGAGCTCCTGGTTTGCAGCCTGCCTATGGAACCTGGACTTGTGCATCCCCACAGTCATGTGAGAGAATCTTATAAAATCTATTATTGACAGATATCTCCTGTTGATTCTGTTTCCCTGACTAATACACCAGAGATTTATATTTTCTTGGTCCTGATTGTGGTCTGGGCACCATCTTTTAAAACCTTTTTATTTTGAATTGATCATAGATTCACAGAAAGTTGCAAGCAGTAGAGAGGCCCCATATTCCCTTCAAGGTTACATTTTACATAACTATAGTCACGTGATATAAGAAAACCAGGAAACTGACATTGGTATAAAGCGTGTGTAGTTCTGTGTCATTTTATCACATGGAGAGTTGTGTAATCATGACCACAATCAAGATACAGAACTATTCTATCACCACAAAGATCTACCCCCACACCCATCCCAAACCCTCGGTAAATACTAATCTGTACTTCATCTCCATAATTTTGTCATTTCCACAGTGTTGTAAAACTCGAATCTTGAAGTTAGTGACTTTTGGAGAGGAGAGAGGCTTTTTTTCTTTGGTTCTTCCCGGTTGTTTTGTGTATTAATAGTTCATTCCTTTTTATTGCTGAGAGCTATGGATATACCACAGTTTGTTTAACCATTCAGCTATCGTAGGACATTTTGGTTGTCTCCAGTTTGAGGCTATTATAAATAAAGCTACTATGAACAATGGTATACAAGTTTTTGTGGGGACATATATTTTCATTTTTCAAAGATATATGCTGTGATAGTTTGATGTAATTATGAATTCCAAAAATATAATTGAATCATGCTTGTAAACTGATCTGTTAATCTGGGCATGATTAGGTTAGGATTAGGGTGTTGAGCCCCACCCCCTGGTGGGTGGGGAATCGAATATAAAAGGCAAGGCAAAGAACAGAGTAGAAGCAGTCTTTTGAGAAGCAGTTTTGATGTTGGAAAAAAGGCCCCAGGAGAAGAGAAGCAAGCCGTTCGCCTGATCGTCTACAGCTGACCTTGTGGAGGAAACAGGAGCTAAGCCCGGAGAGAAACGCAGCCCCAGGAAGAGAGGAACCCCAGAAGCCTGAACCCTGGCAAACGCCGGCAGCTGTCTTGCTCTAACACGTGGCAGTGGACTGTGGTGAGAGAAGAAACTTAACGCTTTATGGCCTGGTATCTGTGGACTTCTACCCCAAATAAATACCCTTTTTAAAGACCAACCCATTTTTGGTATTTTACATTAGCACCCCTTTGGCTGACTAATACATATGCCCAAGAGTGAAATTGCTGTGGGTTTTTTTTTAATTCATTGTTGTTAAATGCATGTTTCATTTTATAGGAAACTGCCAAACTATTTTCCAGATGGACGGTACTGTTTTAAATTCCCACCAGAAATGTTTGTGAGATCCAGTTTCTCCACATCCTTGCCTGCATTTGGTATTGTCACTATTTTGTATTTTAGCCATTCTGACAGGTGTATAGTGCTATCTCACTTTGGTCTTAACTTGCATTTTCATAATGGTTAGATTTGAACATCTTTGCATGTACCATCCACAAATCTTTTGCAGTGAAATGTCTTTTCATGTCTTTTGTCCATTTTCTAGATGGATTGTTTTGGCACTGTTGACTTTTGGGATTTCTTGAAAAATTCTAGATATGAGCCATTATATCATATATATAATTTGCAAATATTTTCTCTCAGTCTGTTGCTTGTATTTTCATCCTCTTAACAAGTTCTTTGGTAGAGTAAACTTCGATGAAATCTGATTTTTTTAGTTTTTTGCTTTTACAAATCATGCTTTTGACGTCATTGTCTAAAAACTCTTCATCAAGCCCTCGGTCCTATAGATTTTCCCCTATTTTTCTTCTAAAAGTTTTGTAGTTCTACATTTTACATTTAAATCTATGATCCATTTTGAGTTAATTGTTGTGTGGAACACGAGATTTAGGTAAGGTTCATTTTTTTTTCTCTATGAATATCCAATTGCTCCAGCAACATTTGGTGAAAAGACCATCCTTCCTCCATTGAATTGCTTTTGCACCTTTGTCAAAACTCAGTTGGTCATACCTGTGTGTGTCTGTTATTGGTTTCTCTATATCATGGATTTCGGTATCTATCTCTCCATCCAAACCACACAGTCTTGATTACTGTAGCTGTATGTTGAGCTTTGCAATTGGGTGGACTAATTCCTCCCACATTATTCTCTTTTAAAAATTGTTTTAGCTATTCAAGTTCTTTTCCCTCTCCTTATACATTTTAGACTAATTTGCATATAGCTATAATAAATCTTGCTGGGATTTTGATAGGAATTGTGTTAAAACTATATATCAACTTAGTAAAAATCGATGTTTTTAATAGGTTGAGTTTTCCAATCCGTGAACACAGTATGTCTCTCCATTTAATTAGATCTAATTTGATTTCTTTCATTGGTGTTTTATAGATTTCAACATACACGTTTTATATATGTTTTGGTAGATTTATACCAAGTATTTAATTTTTGAGCAATTTTAAGTGTAATGGTAATTTTAATTTCCATTTACATGTGTTCACTGCTAGAATATAGCAGTAAAATGGATTTTTGTGTGTTGATTTTATATTCTATGACCTTGCTGGTCATTTATTAGTCCTAGGAGTTATTTATTGTAGTTTTTTTTTAAGCTTCGTTGGGATTTTTTTTTTTTTTTAATTAGAGAAGTTGTGAGCATACAAAACAATCATGTATAATGTGCAGAATTCCCGTACATCACCCCTCCACCACTTTACATTGATGTGGAACATTTGTTACAGATTATGGAAGAACATGATCAGACTATTATCACTAACTGGTCCATAGCGTATACTTGGTATATTTTGTCCATATACCCTCTATTTCATTGAGATTTTTTAATGTAGGAAATCATGTTACTGGCAAATAGGCACAATTTTATCTATTCATTTTATTGCCTTATTGTGCAGGCTAGAACTTCTAGTACTAAGTTGAATAGCAGTGATGAGATGGGACATCCTTGCTTTGTTATCAATCTTAGAGGGAATGCATTCAATATTTTACGATTCACTATGATGTTAGCTGTAGGATTCATTTTACAGATTTTTTTTTTTTTTTATCAACTTGAGGAAGTTCCCATCTACTCCTAGTTTTCTGAGAGCTTTTTATCATGAATGGATGTTGAATTTTGTCAAATGCTTTTTCTATATCAATTGATAGGATTTTGTTATTTTCTTCTTTAGCCTGCTAATATGCTGGATTACAATGATTGATTTTTGAATGTTGAATCAGGTTTGCAACCCTGGAATAAATACCACAAGGTCATAGTATATATTCTTTTTATATGCTGCTGAATTTTATTTGTTAATATTTTGTTAAGGATTGTTGCATTTATATTCATAAGGAATATTGGAGAGTAGTTTTCTTTCTTTTCTTTTCTTTTTTTTTTTATATTGTCTTTGGCTTTGAAATCTGGATAATACTGGCTTCCTAAAATGAATGTAAAAGCATTCTTGCCTTTTCTATTTAAGGGAAGAGAGTGTGTAGAATTGGTGTTGATTTGTGTTTAAATGTTTAGTAGAATTTTACGGTGAAATGGTCTGGGCCTGGAGATTCCTTTTTCTGGAGTTTTAAAATTATGGATCCAATTTCCTTAATAGTCAAATAAAAATTATCTATTTCATATTGTCTGAGTGAGGTAGTTTGTGCTTTTTAAAGGAATTGGTCCATTTTATCTAAGTTGTGAAATTTTTATGTGTAGAGTTATTCCCTTATTTTCTTTTAATGTCTACAGGGTTTGTACTAATATCTTCTGTTTCATTTCTGCTATTGGTAAATTGTGTCTTCTCTCTTATTTTCTGGTAGTCTTTCAAGAGGTAGTCATGCCCTCTATGGTTTCGTTGAGAAATCCACTGTCATTCAAATTATTTCATCCTCTATAAATAAGGTGATGTTTCTTTCTTGCCACTTTTCAAGACTTTTCCCTTTATTTTTAGTTTTCAAAAGTTTGACTGTGATGTATCTTGGTGTGTACTTATTTGCGTTTATCCCATGTGGTGTTTGCACCACTGTATGAATATGTTAGTTTATGTCTTCTGCCAAAATTGAGTTTTCAGTTATTATTTCTTTAAACACTTTTTCTGCCCCATCCTTTTTCTTCTGTTCTTCCCGAACTCCAAAGACATGAATGTGAGATGTTTTGTGATAGTCCACCAGTCCCTGAGGCTCTGTTCTTTTTAAAAAATTTATTTTCTGTGTTTTTCCAATTGGGTAGTTTCTATTGATGCTTTCAAGTTCACTGATTCCTTCCCCTCTCCTTTCCATTATGCTGTTGAGTTTATCTGAGTTTCTTATTACAGTTATTGTGTTTTCCATTTCTACAATTTCCTTTTGGTTCTTTTTTATCTCTGTTTTATTTGTTGAGACTTTCTATTTATTTGCTATAACTTTATATTTTTCGTTTGTTTCAAGCATATTTGTAATTTCTCATATTTTTATGATGGCTACTTTAAAATCTGTGTCAAATCATTTTAACATCTGTCATCTTAGTATTGGTGTTTATTGATTGTCTTTTTTCATTCAAGTTCAGATTTTTCTGATTCTTGTTAGGAGAGTGATTTTCAATTGAAAATTGGATATTTGGGGTATTGAGACTTTATATCATATTTAAATCTTCTGTTTCAGCAAGCCTCCTCTGACACTGATTGGGCAGGGGAAGAGGGAGATGCTGTCTTTGTCATTGCCAGTGGGTGTGGAAGTACATTCCTTTGTTGACATCCTCATTACTGCTGGCCATGAGATGTAAGTTCTAACTCCCCATTGGGCCTTTGTTGATATTACCCTGGCAGGGAAATGCCTTGCTACTACTCCCTATGTGATCTACAGTGACAATGTTGGGGCAGGTAGTTTTTTTACTGTGAGCTATGCCTATTTTATTTAACACTGCAGGTCATAGGTGTCTCAGTTTCTATTTCTGATTCTGATAGGTTTGAAATAATTATCAAATAATTTTAGTATATGTGGATTTTCTCTTGTTCAACTTTGAAGGGGAGAACAAGACCTTCTTATTCTTTAGAAGGCAGGTGAGCCTGGTGGCATGGACAAGGCTTTTGGAAGTAGAATATCTGTATTACAGTAGGACCTTGGGCAAGGTTTGAAGCTTTTCTAAGATCAATAAAAATTAACTCATAATGCTGTCATCAATAGTTGATATGCTGTATGTAAAAGACAAACCACAGTGCATAACTAACTTATAATATATGTTTGAACATTAGTTGTCTCTTCCCACCATCATGCTTCATTTATCAGCTGTGATTGAGGAAGCTGAATGCTTGGTTTGGGGGACTGAGCCATAAGGCTTACCCTGGAAGTTACTTAACAATTAGACTTAGGTAATAGCCAGAAAAAAAAGTGGTTCTAGGGGAGGTATTACTTTAAGAACAGAAATGTGGATTTTTTTTATTGCTCCATAGTAGAAGGTATGGCATGGCAGATTTGTAAAGCAATAAGAAAGACTATTGAGGGTGCAAAAGAGAGGTAAAAGTGATTGCTTGTGATGCAATTGAATAGGGGAGGAAATGAAACCATGATCAGGGAGTGAGTGAGTAGGAGAAAAGTTAGCAGTTAAGAGCCTATAATGAAAATTTCGTAGGTAAAATCATCCTTCTTCTTGAGCTTCACTTTGTCATTCTTTTTTGAGGGTTCCTTTTCTTTACCTATTCCTTAAATGTGGATGTCATTTGAGGTTATGCCCTCTTCTCCCCATATATAGACTGACCCTGTATGATATTGTTCAACCCCTTAGCTTCAAAGTGTCATGAGAAAGCTCATGGACCCCAAATCTATGTCTCCAGCTCAAATCTCTCCCTTAATATCCATGCATTGAATGTCTACTTGTATTGACTATCTCATGTATTGAACATCTGTCACTGGGAGTTTCCATTTGGATGCTTTGCAGACTTTTCAGTCTCTGCATGTCTAAATCCCCTATATCTTCTGGGTTTTTTATCTCATTAGGCAGCACCACCATCAATTCAGATGCTCAAGCCAGAAACGCAGGCATCATCTTCTAATCTTCTCTTCTGTACCACACGTTTCAGCAACAACCAACTCTGTTGATTTTTCCTTTAGGAATCCCTGACAAAATTATTTTGAAGTCTAGGGTATGCCATGCTGGAATAATGCTGAAATAGGACTGTTATAATTGCTGTTAAGATTTGCCAGGTTCAGAGAGGATAAAATATCCTCCCTAGTTTCAAAACCAATATGCCCCAGGACTACGTTTACTCTGTGTCTTATAGAATACCTGATGAATCTGTTAGAATTGCCCTTAGTGTCCTGAGCAGTTATTGTCCAATGTTTGAATTTCCAGTTTCCTATTTTTTCTAGAACTTCATATTCTTTTATACCATCTCTGTTTTTTCCACTTTGTTTTGTTTCCTCCTTTCGACTTTATGATCACTGCTGCTACAAGTTGAATTCTCCTTTCTCTCACACCACTCACTGTATTAGTTAGGATGGGTAGGTTATGTTAAAGTCAGATCTTAGTTACTTATAGAACACAGGTTTATTTCTTGTTCCTGCTACTTGTCCATCATGGGCTGGCTAAACACACAGCTCCATATCTTTTCGTGATGTGTTTAAGTGAAGCTGATGGAGCTTCTACCACCTGGAGAGTTCTCGGTTGCTGTGGCACGTGGAAGCAAGGCTCTGAAAGGCTTCTGCCTAGTGATGATACACAATTGAATCCATCTTCCAGTGGTCAAATCATGCCACATTATCACACTCACCTTCAAGTAGGTAGTGAAGTGCAGTCCCACCCTGTGCATAAACAAGGGACATCTGGTAGACATCTCTAATGACTCCTTGCTCATGCCTCCCTCCCTCCTGCCCTCCCTTCCTTCCTCTTCTGAAAAGTGACTACAAAAACATGCCAGGCAACACCACAAAAATTGGAAGCCAAATATTTTGTAATACAAGGTGGTTATAAGTATTGAAAAAGAAAAATTGATTTGCTAATCGCTGCATTGGTCCTGCATAGCTAGTGTTCTACGTGCAGTCTCACTGGCAGCAGTGATTCAAAGCAGCACAGAAAACAGAATCAGGAGCTAAAAGAATGCAGCAAGATGTAAATACGAAAAGCACGTCATCCAGCACTTGTCCCATAGCTCTAGGGTGTGGATGCTCTCCGTTATCAGTTGCGTGAATCACCATGGCAATTGATGAATGTAAAAATTCAATATATATTTTTCCCTTGTAGTGTTCTTAACATTTTGCATTCTGAAGAATACCACCCCCATATCTATTAACTCTAAGCAATGGAAAAACAGTCTCCTTTTTCTGTGATTTTAAAGCTTGACTCTATTTGAAAGAGTCTGAATTTCGACTCCCAACTGATCAGGATGGCTCCATGGTCCACCCCATTGTAGAGACATTTATATAAAGTCAAATTCCTTTTATTTCTCCTTATTAATATACTCACATTAACTCCTAGGACTCTATCTCCAGAAGCAAGATACAGTATATCACAGCTGATGGTCAGTTTTTATACCACAATGAGGAACACTGTTTAGATATGACTTTAGGCTACCGATCTCGTAATGGACCACTTGCTAACACTAGATCGAGCAAAGAGTAAAGTAGAACTAGAGCAATTATATCCACCCAATAGTATATATTAATGATATCTATAATTATGTATTTATTATCCATAAAAATAAATATGTGTATATATATTCTAACTCAAGTACCATGGTATTGTCTCCGCGTTGCCCTGTGTGCCCACATACACATACCCCCTTAGAGTGCTCCCATGCATTTGCTACTAGCACTAGGCCACATTTATGTTCTTGAGGCTCAGTGGGAGACCCTCAACTCATTGTGCTTGGACCAGATAGAAAGTTATCCCCTAACCATGTATTAAAAAAGGAGATAACCGTACAATCATTTGAAACAAAGCCAATTATTACTTTTAAAAAGCTACCTGCTTTCAATTAAGCAGGGAATTATCTAAGAAGCCACTTAATTTGGTTTGGTTTGTAGGCCCACAACTGCTTTATGCTGAGTGGAGCATGAAATTAAATATGTAACAACTATCCTAATGGTTATGTTTTGGAATGCCAGCATTTTAGAGTCATAGGTATTCTGAGTGGTAACAAAATACAAAACCATAAAAATCAATATGGCTCTTTTGAGTTTGAGATAAAAATATAAAATGTTGACATCCTCTATATATTTTCAATTAACTTAATTTTTTAATATTCTATTAATCTGTGTATACAGGAAGAGTAGCAGGGCATGTATGGAGAAATCTCTGAGACTTAACAATAAAATGTGATGTCCCTTCCCCACAGAAATCTTTACACTATTTTCTTGGTTCTAAATGTAAAGTAGATTGTGCAAAAATATATTAAAGAAGAATGTCATAATGATTTTTTACTTTTGGTTGAAGAAACGCTAATACTAATCCCTATTTCAAGGTATTCCTCTTTGTTTAGAGCCAAGAAGACATACTGTTTGCAATGTAGAAACTGTTTGTGTAGACATACAAGGGCACTAGTTTATGCAAGAAATTGTAGAAGCATTACGAAATGATACTTCAGTCAGTACTTAACAATATTATAAATGCTAGATGGTTCTCAGAGCCTCTTATTTATTTAAAACTTTTTTTTTACAACTTTAAAACTATTTTTATACTAGATAAATCTTTTCAAACACTAATCACATTATATCCATGCAAGTAAACATTTTTAAAATTTCTGTACAAGTATGGCTAAAAGCATCCTGTTCTTTGTAGTTACTGTATTCCAGACCAATCTTTTTTTTTTAAATTGAGGTTAGACCTTCTGCCAGTTTTACCAGGAAATTTTGACAAATAGAAGAATTTGATTGGATTTCTTTTTTCCCATGTATCAAGCAGGACAAGTTTCATCTGTGATAGCTTGCAAGTTTCCAAAGGTTCCTCTGACTTTCATTTATTTGATACTAAAGATGTTTAACATTCTAGTTTCCATCAAATCTATCTGTATTTGATTAAGTTCTTCTAAAATAATTTCCAGTTTTATGTAACTATTACCTTCAACAATTCCCCGAGAAGCTAAAATAAATAAATAAATAAACAAATAAATGAACAACTGAAAAAAAGGAAAAAAAAAAGACACCAAAGCAAAACATCATGACAATTTATGGGACTTTGGATACTTCTCTGGGACAGAAAGTTCTCCTGCTTTTGTTGTTCAGTTTTCTTGATCGGGCAAAGAGCATACACCTTAATCACACAGAATCCTTGCCCCACAATCTGTGTGGCCTTGAGAGAGCTGCTTAACCTCTCTGAGCCAGGTTCCTCCAGAAAGTAAGTAATATAGTTTCCTGGTCAATGGGAATAATGCCAACTGCCTGCCAGAATTCCAAGGATTAATTGAGACACGGTAAGAAAAGTTCCTGGTGGAGTGACTAACACACAGTAGGGCTTCATTCCTGTGATGTAAATGGCTTCAGTTAATTGGGGGATCATTTCACTCTCTTTCTCTACCCCAGTCCTCCTTGGCAGGCCCAGTGGCAAGCTCTCATGCCTATTGCTTCATTTAATTTTCACAGCAGTCTGATGAGGTAGGCCCTATTATCCCATTTTACAGCTGAGGAAATTGGAACACTGACTGATGATAGCTTACTCATTGCAGACAGACACGAAGCCTTCTCCCCTGAAACTCAGCCAAAAGTTTGCCCAACTTGCATTACTCTCAGCCTGTAAGATATATATCCACTTGAACCATGTGTGGCATGGGACGTTAGTGACCAAGTGAAAGATAAGGATAATAGTTCTACCACTACTCGTTTGGGCTTTTACTTTAAGCATGCAGTCTTCTGCACATGGGCTTTTCCCAGCATACCCAAATCTTTGCTACAGTAAAAGATATTATAGCGTAGTCTGATTGCGTTTATTAAACAAGCACTAAAATACAAATTTAAAGATGAAAAAAGAAGTGCCTTTCTATAGCTGGGGGTGTGATTTATTAATACACAGGGGATTTGATTTTGCAGTTAACGAGAGGGACTTTATGCGCACGATGTCCATTAGTGCTGATGAATAATGCGTGTGTGATGTAATGGACTGCTGAGCTAAACACATGGTGCTCCCTGCCAGGAAGCAGGTCTGTATATTATAATCTGTACGTGTGATATCACACCTATGAAATCAAGAAAATGAATTAATTGTGTTCACAAATGTTTGGTAGAGCAGTAATTTCAAGAGTTAACCAATTCCTTAAATAATAAAAAAACAGAAAAACACTTAAAGGGTAATGTTTTACCAGGAAAGAATTTGGCAATATCAACTTGGAGAAAAAGATTTTCAATTGAAAGGAGTGAATCTGAGAACAAGACCTAAAAAATATTTAGAATCCTGAAATTCACAAGTCAAAATGGTAAAATTTATATGAGAGCAGAGATATTATTTTGTCTTAGGGATGTGGGACTAGCTTTTACACATCCAAGTATTCACTCCTGAGAGTCTGACATCTCCCAGGAAATACAGTTTTTTGTTACTTCTTTTCATGGGAAGTTGCCTGGATGAAAGCACTAGAAAATGAAAAAAAAAATCTGGTTTCAGGGAGCAGTAAATAACTCTCAGACTGGTTCAATATACCAAGTTTTCACAATCAATTACCCAGATCTTAGGGTTTACTCTCTCTCCACAGCAGATCTGACTGATGGCTGCTGGGAACCAAAGGTTTTTCTCTCTGGCCATTCCTAGTGTCCTTTGCTGCTATGCAAAGAAAGAAGAATAGAGTCCCCGAGCTGCGTTCTTATGGGATTTCTGTATGTTTCCTTCCTCTCTTTACTTCATATTGGACACACATATACACACACATACTCCTTTTTTCCAGTTTAGGAGATTTAAGAGATACCTAGGGTGACTGGCAGCAGAGGTTGCAGGTGTATATGTACGTTTTTCCCCTCCTTTTTCATTTGTATGCCATTCGGGCACCTATGTAAAAGAGCACACTCGACTTGGAAGGAAGGAGAAAATACAACTGCTTACACTTTGCGTTTTTAAAAGAGAATTACAATCATAGTGCTAGCTTCCTAATTTTATTTAAGTTTACTACTACCTGCTAGTATTTGGGTGCTGACCTTTTCACATTTAGCGAAGTCCAAGCACACAGTGAATAAGTTAAAGTTCATGAAAGGGGCTTCTCTTGGGGAGTCATAAAAAAACAGGATAACATTGTAGAGCAAACTAGACTGATCATTCACCAGGAAGTTTTCCTTATCTAACATTCCTTTGATGAGAAGAAACCCAAATTCAGTTCTCCATTTTGCTCTATTATGCTCCATTATGCCTCTGGTTTCTATTTATAAATTGGGTATAGTAACAGTAACATCTATCTCTTTGCAATTAACAGGAATGTTTTATAAGATAAATGAAATGCCATCAACTTCAAAAGCCAATAGTATTTTTTAACAAAGGCATGTGCTATGAAATGTTAAAACGACTCAACGAATCATATACATACAAGAATAGCTTGTTCAAAATACCCTAACCTAGAGCACTGAGCTGGTTCTCTAATCATGTTGGCTATTCTGGGGCCCAGCAGAGTCAGTGCTCAATAAATATATCTTGGATGAATGAATAACTGTTCCAGTTTCATTTGGGGATTAGATAATTATAGAGCACGGGAAAGAGATGGTAAATGGATAGCATTGCACCGCTTGCCCATCCTCCCTTACTGATTGACTATAGCATCTGTCCTTGTGAGCCTGAATGTCACCTAAGAATCTTTCTCAATACAGAACTCCAAGATATCACTATCATTCAACTGGAGTTGCATTTGAGAAAGAACACATCTGCAGGCCCTGATATACTTAGATTAATAGTTAAAAGGGCAGGGTGTATAATGGGCAAGTCACTTACCTGGACCTTTTAACTCCAGGTGATCACGAGTATTTATGTATAAACATATCAGGACACTGAGGGGTTCAAAGATAAAACTTTTCCCAAAAGAGATGTCACTTTTGTTTTGGAACACGGCAGTGTGACAAATGTGTTCTAAGAAGAGAACGTACATTGGTAAGTATTAAAGAGTATGAAAGCCTAGAAATTACCTACAGCTCCCATAGCAATATTCTGGTTATTGCTGCTATTGTTATAGATGGGTTAGAGAGGGAAGGAATGAGGAAGGAAGGAAAGGAATATCTTCTTACTTTGTAGGGCCATCCAAGAGTTTAAAGCAGGACTGGGTTTAAAAGGCAAACTCTTGATTTCAAACCATTCATTCAGTCATTTATTTTATTTATCAAATTGTGATTTTATATATAATTTGTGACTACGTTTACCATGTGAACATGCAGAGTAAAGATTTGGAATTGGTATTGGACATGTAAAAATGGGCAAGATGTTCCCTGCCCTCAAGGGGCTCCAACTCTAGTAAGGGAAGTAGACATGTAACAAATAATCACAATTTAATGCGGGTGAGCTGTAGTAGTCCAGGGACCTGCAAAATGTTTTGTCTGCTAGACTATAATGCAATTATCTCTTACATACCTATAGAGACAATCATTTCATGTTTAAATACAAGCGTTAATTTTTAAATTAAATATATTGATATTCAGTTGTTAAAGTTTACCAGTCATATTGCTTTATTGAAATTTTATAAATATGTACAATGTATAAGAAACTATTTTTAATAGAATTTAGGCCTGAAATTAATTCACACTGTGCATTGTCAGCAATTAATATAATCAAAGAAAATGTTTCAATGCTTTGACAGCTTCACAAGAAAAACTGAGATTTTAGGCTTATTTTAGAACTAAACCAAAATTCCGTTCACTCCTTCAACATGTGATTACTGAGCAATTGCTATGGCCAAAAGATGATGTTATACTCAATGATGGATACTTACCATCCAATAGGGGAAATAAAATCTGTACTCCGGTAATGTTGCTACAAGGAGAAAGTACGATTCTCCATAAGGGAGGTGCAGATAAATACTACAAAAGTTCTGGGTGGGGGAGATTATTTCTCTGGGTGTGGATTAGGGACCACCTCAAACATGGCACATGGGTGGGGCCTTGAAGCACATGGCACATACACTATATATGCACACTTTTACTGGAGTTCAGCACACATAGAGAAAAGTGCACTGTACAGCTTTAAAAAGTTTAGCATGGGAAGCGGCTGTGGCTCAATCAGTGGGGCTCCCGTTTACCATATGGGAGGCCCCGGGTTCGGTTCCCGGGGCCTCCTGGTGAAGGCAAAGCCTGCCTGCACGACGGCGTGCTTAGCTGACCCAGCGAGCACAAGCAGCAAGGGGGGGATAAATGAATAAATAAATAAAATCTTAAAAAAAAAAGTTTAGCAGTGTGCCCTACCCTGAAATTAGCACTCAGATCAAGAATTAGACAGTCGTCTGCACTTAGTTTTAGCTTTTATATTTAGAGCTATACTTCACACTGAAGTAAATTGTTTGGTAGGGTGTGAGATAGAAATTGAGGATCATTTTTTTCCCCCATGTGATTATTCAATCATTTCAATACCATTTGTTGAAAACATTTTCCTTTCCTTATTGAATTACCTTTGCATCTTTGCCAAAGTCATTTGACTACATATATGTGGGTCTATTTCTATTTTCTGTTTTGTACTTTAATGGTGTTTTTTGATGAACAAGAATTCTTAATTTTAATATATATTAAAATATATATTTCTTTATAGTTAATGCTTATTGTAGTCCTGCTTTTAAAAAATTTTCCCTACACTGAGGTGATGAAGATATTCTCATATATTTTCTTCTAAATGCTTTATTGTTTTTGCCTTTTACATTTAGATGTATGGTCCCTCTGGGACAGATGCTTTTTGTGTGTGTATGATATGACCCTGTTTCCGGTGGTAAAGAGGACACTGGAGGTCCATGTCATGATGTGACAAAAGAGTTACTCAAATGATTGCTGTTGAATATCCCTTATCAAATAGTTATAGAGGAAATTTCCCACTTCTTTCTTGCTATACTGTGAAAATACAGCCAATTATTTTGTCATATTTCATTATGATTAAGTTTAAAGTGTTTTCTAATTTCCATTGCAATTTCTTCATTGACCATGGATTAATTAGAACGGTACTGCTTAATTTTCAGGTATTTGGGGATTTTCTCTTTATCTTTGTGGTATTGATTCTGGCTTAATTCCTCTGTAGTCAGAGAATATACTACATATCAGTCCTTTGAAATTTATTGAGACTTCCATTCTGTATGATCCTGAATGGCATTGATTTTGGCTGATGTTCCGTATGCACCTGAAGAGAATGCCTATTCTGCCATTGTTGGGTTTTATATTCTATAGATGTCAATTAGGTCAAGTTTGCTAATCATGCTGTTCAGATTGTATATATCCTCACTGATATTTTTGGTCTGCCTTTTCCATCCATTTTTGAGAGGTGTGTTAAAATACCCCACTATGATTAGAGATTTATATATTTCTGCTTTTATATTTGTTAGTTATCTATCTATCTATATCTATATATAGGAATTATGGTATTGATTACATACAAATTAAGAATTTCTGTCTTTTCCTGTTGTATTGATTCTTTTAGCATTGTGAAATTTCCTTCATCTCTAGTAATGTTTTTTGTCTCAAAGTCTACTTTGTCTGGTATTTGTGTAGATATGACTATTGTTTGAAAGGTACATCTTTACTCATTCTTTACTTGCAAAATTTATGTATGCTTATATTCAAATATGCCCTTGTAAGCAGCATGTAGATGGTTGTTTTGGCTTTAAATCAAATCTTACAATCCTTGCATTTTATTGACTATTTACTTAATTTATATAAATGCATTAGCTGGTATTTTAATTTATATATATATATATCATCGTATACTTTTTATTTATTTATCCCATGTGTTTTATAATCCTTTACTCCTAATTCTTGTATTTTATTGTATTTCTTATTATTTTTATTATTCCATTTCCCCCTATTAGCTTATTAGTTATACATTCTTTTACTGGTATTTAGAGATTAAAACATGATTCCTTGACTCATTAGAGTCCAATATAAATTATTATACCTAGCAAGGCTAAGGCTTTTGAATACTTTCCCTCCATTTACCCCTCCCACTTTTTATGTATTGTTGTCACAAAATAAAATTGAATAACACATACGTTACTGTTTTGAGTAGTTAATATTCACATTATTTATAGCCCATATTTATATAATGCATATTTTGGCACTAAGCCAAGAGCATCATCATGTTTTTAGCCAGCATTATTCCCATTCCACCTAAAGAACTCCTTGTGTTCTTCTTTCAGGGTGGTTTCCTGGTGACTAGTTCTATTTTTGTTTGTTTGGAAATGTGTTTATTTTGCCTTTCCTTCTTATATAACCTTTTTTTATTGAAACATAAATTCCATAAAAAAGTCTACACATTATAAATGTATAGCTCAGTGAATTTTGCAAAGTGAACTTCTGTAATCCATAGCCAGATCAAGAAAATTTTACCAGAACTCTAGAAATCACTTTCATTTTTGAAGGATACAGTCACTGGATATAGAATTCTAGTTTGGCACTTACTTCCTTTCAGTACCTTAAAGATGTCATTCTATTTTCTTCTGGTTCCATCTTTTCTGGTAAGAAATGAACTCTCAGGTTTATTGTTGCCCCTTTGAAGATGATGTATCTTTTCCTCTCTTGTGGCTTTTAAAATATCCCTGTGACTTTTTTTTTTCTCCAGTAATGTTACTATGATTTATCTAGATGTGTTCTTAGTATTTCAAGAATCCGTAACGATATCTTTCTTCACTTTGAAAAATTCTTAGGCATTATATCTTCAGATATTACCTCTGTCCCTTTCTTTTTCTTCAAACCTTCTGGGGCTCCATTACATGTATGTTAGAAATTTTTCAATATGTTCCATATCTTTCTAATACTCTTTACCATATTTTCCATCCTTTTTGCTTTCCATATTAGAGTATGAATATTTACCATTTATCTATCTTCCAGGACATCAATCCACTTTTATGCTGTATACAATCTGCTGTTAAATATATTTGAAGTTTTAGTTATTGTATTTTTTCCATTTTCTTTTTTTAAATAGACTACACCTCACTGAGGGAAATTCCCCACTCTGTTGACTATTTTCTTAAACATTTTTATCATGGCTATTTTAAAATCAGTGAATAATAAAGTCAATATCTGTGTGCTTTGTGGGTCTACTTCTACTGTCTGTTTTTCTGTTGGCCATGTTTCGTTATTTGCCTGGTAATTTTTGATTGAATATCAGACATTGTCAATGAAAACTGTAAAGACTCTGATTTTATCTTTTTCCAGGAAGGTTTTGCCCTATCTTCTGTTAGTCAGCTGGAATGGGGAAAGATCGCTTTAATTCAATAAGGCACTGAGTGCCTTAGGACTATGTTGCAGTCTATGTAAAGTCAGTCTATCTATTATTTACTCCCACTTGTGAGATGCAGCCCTCCGGTGATAATTAGGGCTCTGCTCATTAGTGCTTGGCACTGTAAGACTGCTCTGCCTTTCCGTGGCTCTCTGCTTGCCCAGGAAGCTTAAGAATCTAGCATACACCAGTGTATTGAGCTTACTCTTCTGCATCCATTTTCTTTCTGGGAACTTGGCTCCCAGAGTTCTGGTTGCCTTGACAGTCTTGACTTTCAGCTTTTGTCCTCCTAACCCTGGGAGATTGCTGAAAGCTCTGCTGGGTCTCTGTCACTCAGCAGCAATCATCTGCCAGGATTGTGTCTCTCATAACACCATAATCAGTACATGCTAAGAAGGGAAAAAGCAGTCACAGGGTATGGGCTTATCTTCAGCAAATCCCTTCTCTCTGCAATTTTGGCCATTTAGTCCTGGATGCCTCAGAAGTTTCAAACAGATCTTATTTGCATTTTATATTCCTTTTCAAATATTGCCTATGAGAATGTCGGTGTGACACTATAATAGCTGGAAGTGGGCAAAGCATGACAATTTGATGTGTGCAAATAGAGGGAGGACATGGCATGCAAAGTAATTGATGTTGGCAAAGGTACAAGGTAAAATAATTCTGGTATGGTGAGGAGTTTATTTTCCCTGGAATAAAGTGGGAAAAGGAACAGAAAGGTAAAATGCAGGCAATTCTTGGGAAGGCCTTGAAGATGGGGTATTTTAATTTTCTTTGCTGTATAATAAATTACCACAGCTTAGAGGCCAAAAAACACACATTTATTATCTTAAGTTTCAGCTAGCTATTTTATTTTCTAACCCAGTGCTGTCCACCAGAAATAATTTAAGCCACCTATGTAACTTAAAAATTTCTAGTAGCCACATTGAAAAGTAAACTTATAGCACATGTCAGTTTGGGCTAGCACATTTGAAGTACTCAGTAACCACAGGTGACTAGCAGTTACCATACTGGACAGCACAAGTTTAAAATATAAAGTCATTTTTCTTACATAGGAATGTATTTAATTAATTATGCATTATATTTTTCCTTACTAATTAAAATACTTTTTCCGCCAGGTCTTTCATTTTTACTGTTTCATTGAAATGCATTTGTCACATTTACTCTGTATAACAAAAAGAACTTTTTAAAATAGAAAATATGGGGTAATCATTGATTCATTCAACCAGTATTTACTGAGAACCTGTCAAGCTTTATAAGAAATAGACTGTGCCGTTAAAACACTTTAATCTAGTGTCACTCTAGTGTTCTATATTTTGTAATCATTATACAAAGACTTAATACTACACCCTTCAGAAATTATGTTAATTTTATGTATAAAATATTTGGGTCATTAAAATAGGATAAGAAACTCGGAGCAATAACAGAAGTAATAGTTGCATTTACTGAATGTATATTCTGCCAGGGGCACCAAGCCAAAAGCATAATCTCTTTAAACCTTTGAAGTATGTAATAATGTTCCCTCCGATTTATGGATGTGAAACTGAGGCTCAGAAATATTTCTCAAGGCCTCTAGATACTGAGTAATAGAGCCGATGATCAAAACGGGATCTCTCAGACTAAGGTTTTAGCTATACTACACTGCCACCCCACAGGACACCGGGGATTCACTTGGATATAAATATTCACACCCTGTATGGTGCTATATGTCTAAAGCACCTTTCAAATGAGATTTTTTTTTTCCCTTTTGGTATTATTGTTGGGAAGAATATCCAACACCCCTGTTGGATGTGGGCAGCAGCAGAGGGGGATGGGTCAGCATTCTCTGATGACGTTTGGAATATTTGGTTTTACTCAGACCTTCATCTACTCATTCTCAGTGGCTTGTTTTCACTCTTCAGATGTCAAAGACTAAATTACTCCACTCGTATTCAGGATTTCAAAACCAAGGAGAATGCATTTAAAAGCAACCTGCTTGCTGTTTACAAAAGCCTCATAAGTATGCGTCCTCTCTTCTTGGAAGGAAGCTTGCGAGCGCAGTAGCTCTAATTGACTTAATTTCCTCGGTCAGCAAGGGGAGAAGGGTTCTGCATAGACTTGCAGGAATTTTAATTTTTACAAGACTGAAAGTATGTTTCAGCCGAATGCACCCCATGTGCCCCTTGCAACCCTGATGTCCAAGGAACCAGGAGCCTCGTGGAGCCTCAGCTGCTTCTGTCTGAGAGTGAAACAGCCTAGGCACAAAGCTCTAACCCCTGAGGACTGTTTTTGCCAACTCCTTCCAAATTCCTAAGGCAGTGGAATGGAGACTCTGTAAGGAAAAGAACAGCTTAAAGAAGAGACGTGGAGCAAGGAATGGCAAAATTTGGGGTTCAGTTCTCAAACTAAACAAGGAAAAATGTGTGGTAAGAATCAAACAGGCTGCCAGGAGGGCCAGAGGGGAACAACAGTGCTGATTCTGCTTTTTTAATCTCAAAACCAAAGATATTTGGCTGTTTGATATGTCTCAGACATACACTTGAGGTATTTTCCCGGCAGAAACATCTAATTAATTAATGCACATTTATGCTGACCTTGGAATTTGCAGAAGGCTGTGGAGGGCGTTTGGATGTTCACGTCTCCCAATAATCGAATGAGATGGAGTTATTCCTATTTTTCATACACGCTGACACAATCCAATGACTTGCCCAAAATCCTCAGTGAGGCTGAGAGATATATCTCTTGAGTATTTCTCAAGTAATATCTTGAGGAAATGAGCACGCAAAACGTTTCTAAAATATTCATTTGCGAGTACCTTCACTCATCTGATTATCAAATAACGTCTTGCGGCAGGTAAGACAGGTATGCTCATGGTAAACGTGCCCAGAGGGGTAAAGGACTAGCTCCACGGGGCAGCCCCCGAAGCCAGAAACCTTGGAACACACCTGTCCTGTGGCCCGGCCAGCGCTGAGCTACCTGGAGCTGGGACCTTTGCCTACTTGCCTTTACACTGTCCCTCTGCCGGGAATACACACCCCTAAATCCAAAGGCTGAGCTAGTATGGCTTTACCAGGAGCTTGGAGATTCCCCCTCCCCCTCAACCCTGTGACCTTCAGGCTTCTGGGAGAAGGGTCAAGCAGCTGGAACTGGGGCAGTGCCTGGGTTGGTACCTGCCGGGCTTGCTGCAGGATGCCCACCAGCTCAGAAAAAGCCATTCTTTCCCTGGTGGGAAGGGAAAAGCTGTTTTTCCAATAGCAAGGCTTGGGTAGGTATGCCAAATAGAGTCACCAGGTGAAAGGAAGCCAGTCATCTTTGTTTTTGTCCAGTCATTTGTCTTTTGTTTGCTTTACCACCTTAGGCTACTGAGTGGTAATAATGATAGCTATCATTGCTTGAATGCTTACTAGGAGAGGAAGTGCTTTATTTATATGCCTCGTTAACACCTCTGAGGTCATTTGGAAATTACAGAAGAGGGAGATGAGGCAGGGCCAGGTGGACTGAGGTGTCTTAATATACCATACCCACTTAATAACGAACCAGAGCCGGCCTGGGCATGCCAGGTAGAAGGTGCATGTTTAACGTGTCTTAATTCCATTTACCTTTAGCCAGACGAGGAAGGCAAGCCATTTAATATTGCACTTTGAACCTGGTTTTTGCCCTACTAGAGATGCCACTACTGAACTTTCCCAGTGAACGAGCTCACTCCTGCTCTCCTATTAATTACCTGTGCAGTCAGACTTGAACTTTCATATTGCTTCTCACCTGAGACTCTCCCAGTTTCTATGATGCAGACGGCATCCGAAGGCTAGGAAAGTTCTTTTTCGGCGTTAGTGCTTGATGGGCTTTAGGTCCAAGCAACTAAACCATCTACAGCGTGCTTAGCATCACTTGGGCCCCAGGAAAATAAAGATCAATTAAAGCTGGCCTTATCCTCTGGGAGCTTACAGTGTTTGGAGGAAACATTAAATTTAAATGAAGCAGTTAGACCTGTGACACTATGTCCCAATGAATACATAGAATAAATAACCAAATAATGGACAATTATAAATCATTTGACAAAATGTGCATATAATATAAAAGCAAAAGCAACGGTTAGTCAGAAAAAGGAGAGATTACTGCATAGATTACTTTTAGCTGAAGTCAAACCAAAGAAATGGGCATTGAGATGGACCCTGAAGGACAGGTAGGGTTTGAGTAGTCCCAAGGAATAGTTGATAAGGGTATCTCCCCTGGTACTAATGGTGACCTTGAAAGAGTTGATTTGCTTCATGAGAGGTACATTTAAAAAGTAAGGGCAAATAAATTAAAAAAAAAAAAAAAAAAAGGGCAGGGGAGTGGATGTGGCTCAAGTGGTTGAGCGCCCGCCTCCCACACAGGGGGTCCTGAGTTCAGTTCCCAGTGCCTCCTGAAAAAACAAACACAAACGACAAGCAAAACAAGTGAGGAAATCAACTCAGGGAAGTCAATATGACTCAGTGGTTGAGCGCCAGCTTCCCACATGCAAGGTCCTGGGTTCATTCCCTGGCCCCCTGTACCTCAAAAAAAAAAAGGGCAGCATGCCAGTTATCTTAATTTAAATCTTTATAATCTTTATTATGTAGACTTAGGGAGAGGTGGTCAAGAGGAGCTAGCCATAAGATTTAATAATTCTAGATAAAGTCAAATGAAAAATATTATTTCTTATGTATAAATATGCCATGAATTAATACTAAATATTAATTCTTCAAAGTCATTGGTGTAGTCTAAGAATTCACCAAATATTAGACATTATTATTATCTCTTTGAGGAAGCACTTGTTTGGGTTTCAGGGAGTGATTCAAATGAATGTGCTATATAATGCATAATGTTCTGTGATTGAGTTGGATCCTATATAATATATTTTTCTTTCTCAAAACAGTTTGACTTTTTCCATTTTGTGTTTTTGTCGGTAAAGGAAGGGTGTCCTTAGAGAAATGCACAGCTTCGTAGACTGGCTCAATAACTATACCCCTCAGCTGTTTGCTGGTAGTTTATCCACACATGCACACATTTTTTTTTTTAAAGCACAGATATCCTTTTTAGTAATTCAAAAATGTTTTCTAGGCACTTGTTTATATTCAAAGTCTGTTATCTTGCACGGACATTCCCCCAAACATGCACCAAGCATTTTTCTTATATTTTGGGTTGTCAATATGAAATGTACTTAAATTTTTCCACAGCGTCAGTTTTCTTTGTGAATTTTTCAACACCTTTCATATGCTTTGATAAGAGATAAAGCCTTGTTCTGCAATTACTTTGAAGAAAATGACTTCTATGGTTTTGTACCTTTAACTCATATTAAAAATACACTAATCAGCTTGTTGTCACAGGGAGCTATCTTTGTGTCAAACTGAATGTAGCATTTGAAGAAGCTATTTAGGGTGAGGAAGGTTCCATTCCTGAGTACCACTGATATTAAGTGGTTGAATTACCTGCCCAGATAGTATTCCCAGCTGTTGTTGTCTTGCTCCGGTGACTTGCATTTTGTTGAAGCTGAACTATATGGAGGTCAGATCCTTACTTTCAAGAAACATTAAAAAAAGAAATTCCTTCAATGGTTAAAAAATAGCAGCCATGAACTAAATGAGTGGACATAGTAGAGTGAAACAAATTGCTTATCATGATGAATTTGCTAGCAGTCCCTGCCCAGGAAAGGTGATTATGTATGTTATTTTTGTCCCTTTCTGCATATTTAAAGCCAATATTATGAAAATAGTACAGTCTCGTAAAAATTTGGAAATTATAGCGGGGAAAGCAAAAAACAAAACAAAACCCTAGCTCATTCATGGGCAATTGTTTTCAACATTTTCATGTATGTCTTTTGATTTCCTGTGCATATGAAATAAATCATTGAGGTAGGTACATCTCATTTTGCATCCTTTAAAAATACTTACTATTATAGGATTTTCCAGCTGTTATTCATTTTTTAACTGACTACAGTACATCCTTGCAAATGTAGATTCCTGGATTTTAGTCTCACATTCCAGTTTCCTATATCTGTAGACATTTGGCCTGTCAAGGATTAAAGATCCATGGATAGAGAATGTTTATCTGATTTCAGACATTGCTACATGCTTCCAACACTCACTTCCTGTTCCCTCATTTTATTTGTATGTGTCCATAACGTTTTCACAAAATTGCATTGATCAATTTGTTTGCTATAAGAAGTAAAATACCAGAGCACATTTTTCTTGATGTCACTCCTGCTTACTGTTTTGAAGAGACCTAGCAAGAACAAAATTTAAAGCATTTTTCCTAGCACTGGGTACCAAATGGGACTACAGTCTCCTACAGAAGAAGTCATCATGTCAACGAGTGACGTAAATTATAAAGTCTTAACATCTAGACTCAAGGAAGAATTTTACGTTATTCTGATTAAAATAAGAGGTTTTTAAAAAAGAAGGTTTTCAGTTTACTAGATTGGTAGGTGACTTTTTCTGTGTTGAGGCTGATATGCTGTTTGGTTAAGTTCACCTGTCTTAAAGCAAAGGTTCTGGAAGTCTTTCCAGAATATGAACTATGGCCATGAAGAGGCACTTGATTGTGCAGATATGGCACACACAGGACTGAATGCAACCTCCTATAATTGTTGGTCAGCTTTATTGGGGTATAGTTTACATACAATAAAATTCAATTTTAAGCATATAATTTGGTGAGTTTCGACAAACGTCTGCAGTCCTGTCATGGCAGAGAACACCATTGCCTTTGCCCACTCTCTCACCTCCCAATCCCTGGTGACCCCAATCCACTTTTTGATGACTGTAGTTTAGCTTTTCTAGATTTTCATGTAACTGGAATCATATAGTGGTTTGTGTCTGACTTCACTCTCTTGAGAGCATCCAGGCTGCATCAGGACTCAGTTGTTCATTCCTTTCTGTTTCATTGGATGGACATACCACTATCAGTCCATCCCTTCATCAGTTCATGGTATCTGAGTTCTTTCCAGTTTTTGACTATTATGAATATTATTATTTTTTTTTATTATGGGTAAAAATCAAAATTCTCACAATACATACAAACATTTGCAAAATGATATATAAATATATATGCATATATGTGTATTTGCTTACAAAAATGTTGTTTTTATATATATATATATATATATATATATATACATATATTTTAAGAGGTGCTTAGATTACCCAAAATATTACACGGAACCCACTGGGATTCCAATGTTGCCCACCTCCCACCCATGAATATTACTTTTTTAGGAGGTACCAGGATTGAACCCAGTACCTCATACATACGAAGCAGGCGCTCAACCACTGAGCTACACCCATTCACCATGAATTTTTTTTCTTTCTTTTCTTTTTTTTTAGGTACCAGGGCTGGGGATTGAACTCAGAACCTCATATGTGGGAAGCCGGCACTCAACCACTGAGCCACATCAGCTCCCATGAATATTATTTTTAAAAGCAGCTATGAACTTAACTTTGTATGGGCTTATATTTTCATTTCTCTTGGGTAAGCACTTAAGAGTGAAATTGACTGGCCATAGAATATGTATATATTTAACTTTATAAAGAACTGCTCATTTCTTTTCCAAACTGGTGGTTGCATTTTGCATTCCCACCAGCAACGTAGGAGGGTTTAGTTGCTTCACATACTCACCAATACTTGGTACCTTCTGTTGTTATTTTTAATATATTTTAGTCATTCTGATGTGAATCTAATGGTTTCAATTAGCATTTTTCTAATGACTACTGATGTTGAGAATCTTTTCATGTGATTATTTGTCATCCTTACGTCTTCTTTAGAATCTTTTGCCCTTTTATTGGATTGTTTGCTTTTCTTACTGCATTATAAGAATTCTTAATTATTCTACCTACAAGTCTTTTATCAGATATGTTTTGTAAATATTTTCTCCCAATCTGCAGCTTACCTTTTCATTTTCTTAACAGTATCTTTTAAAGAGCAAAACTTTAGCTGATGTTTTAAATTTTTATTGTCCATTCAATCAGTTGGTTCTTTCTGGGTCCTAGTTAAAAATATTTGCCTAACTCATGCTTACTAAGATTTCCCCCTCTGTTTCCTTTGCGAAGTTGTTAGTTTTAGGTTCTACTTTTAGTTCTATGATCCATTTTTTAGTTAATTTTTGGATATAGTGTGTGTTAAATGTCATTTCAATTTTTTATTATTTTTTTGCCTATGGAGATCTAATTTTTCTAGCACCATTTATTGAAAATTTATTCCTTTCCCATTGTTTGTTGTAATACAGTTTGGCACGTATGTGTGGGTCTATTTCTGGACTTTCTATTCTATCCACTGAATTAATTGTCTTTCTTGACACCTGTGGCCGTTTAAGATTATTTATGAATTCCAAGAAGACAGATTATGTTTGTAAACTGGTCTGTGTGAGCCCCTTTGACTGTATTAGATTCAGCTGAGATGTCTTTGATTCAATTATGTTAAGATTAGGGCTTTGATTGGACCATGTCAGTAGGGCATGACTCAGGCTGAGTCTCCACCCCCTTGGTGGGCTGATATAAACAGATACTCTAGAAGACACACAGACGAAGATACATGAGAAAAGAGACAGAGCTCCATAGATGCTAGAGGAGAGAACTTTGATCCTGTGTCCCCGGGGAGAGATGAGCCATTCGCCTGATAGTTACGGCAGAAGAGAACAGAGCAGCTGAGCAGCTAAGGCCAGAGAGACCAGGCAGAAACCACCTGCCATCTTGCTTCAGCACGTGGCAATTGACTTTGGTGAGAAGCCACCCTTGAGCTGGACTCTTCAGGGCCTCGTAACTGTAAGCTTTTACCCAAATTAAATACCCTTTATAAAACCCAACAGATTTCTGGTACTTTGCATCAGCACCTCTTTGGCAACTAATACAACGCCATAGAGCAATGTCTTGATTACCATGGCTTTTTAATAAGTCTTGAAATCAGGTTATGTTAATCCTCTAACATTGTTCTTTTGCGAAGTTGTTTTGGCTATTCTAGCTCCTTTGCGTTTCCGTATGAATTTTAGAATCAGTTTGTGGACTCCTTCAAAAAAAAGAAAAGGAGTTTTGTTCAGAATATATACAGGAATTTTATCCAGAATACATAAGGAACTCTCAGTATATAATGTATACGTATAGCAAGAGGTAGGAGCAGGATGGAAGTGGGACACATCTCTTTAAAACTTATCCTGCATTCCTTTAGCCCTTCTGCCCAATGCAGCTCTAAATTATTCATACCAATAAAGATGTCCATTAAATTAGATGTCCTAGAATATTTCAGACAATCCTCAAAACATTTAGAAATATAAATACATTTTTGCTGCTCAATCCTAGATCCTAAAAACAAAGCAACATGTCAGGCCATAAAGCAACCAGGGTCCTGGTGGTCACATTGAAAATGGCCTGGATCTTTTCTGGTCAGAAGCAAAGTCATTACTGCAACCAGAAGTCAACAGCTTCTTTCTTGCACATGCTGTGGCTGGAACTGCAGTCCTGACAGGCAACAACTTCCACACAGCTGTAGCATTCCCTATGGGCTCTGGCGATATAGGACAGAGCTACAATGTCCTGGCCTTCGTGGTGGCAGTTGTGGACTCTAAACTGAACCCTTGGTTTCTCTTCACAGTCATATTGTTCCAGAATTTAGGTACAATTTTTAATCCTCCTTCCTTTGTGCTTCTCTCTTGTTGGGATTCTTTTTCAGTAGATAGAAACTTCTAGTTTATTGAAGTTTCATTCTCTGTTCAGCATGCATTTTTCGTGCGTATGTCTATTTTTGTGAATCAGACATTGACAATCAAAAGGCACGTACCTTACTGCATTCTGATTATCAAAAGTCAAGCCCTGCAATAGAATACCTGAGCATTTCCAGCATTTCATTTGATGATCAATGCTTTCCTGGAATCATGATGATAGGTTATTATGTACCTGTCAGGATAAACTTATTAAAATACATTGGTTCTAAATAAAATCTTGTATTGATTTGTCATTTGTTTTATTAATGGGAAAATTTTCACCTGTGCTCAAGTCTTCTAATCAAAAACGACATGTTTCCCAGGCAGATTTAAGTTCAATGATTAGCACGGTTCCTCTCTGTGTAGGGGAGAGAGGATACTAGCTCATCAGCATGCACCACTGTTATGTCTAACTTTCAGAAAATCAAAGAATAGGGTAGCTTTGGAAAGCAATTGATGTTCTTGCACAGGTTGGATTTGATATGCAAATAGATAAACAGTGTTTCCACTCTGGGCAAGCTATATAGAATCACCCCAGCAGGGGTTTGATACTGTATTTTTTCTGTTTTAGTTCTGTTGTCATTTCAGAAGCTGTGAAACTAAGAATCTTTAAGAGATGCATTAGAGGATTCAAATAACCCAGCAGAGAACTATGCAGCAATTAGCAATCATACAAAAAGTAAACAATAGAGTATATAACAATACAAGGGGGTATTATAAAATGGATCTGAAGATTTGGGGTGGTGTCACTTAAGTATGTCACTCTGTTACTCTTATGCTATAGTGCTTAAGGATCTTTTAGATAGAGTATAAATTGGGTCTAGAGTGAGTTAGTATTGGTGATTAAGTAACCTCTGTCTTACTTCAGTATCTCTCCAGGGGTCTGATACACATCAGACTTTTTTTTTTTTTTTTCCCCGAGTTAAGGCTACCTCTAAGAGTCTTATTAAAATTTAAGTACAGAAAACTCTCGTTCTATAATGGAAAATCTCTGCACTGGATCTTAGAATAGTTGAAAGACCACCAGAAGTGAGTAAACTATGCATTCTGTGTCTTCATGTCACTAAGACGGAAACAGGTTGCCAGATCCTGCGCAGGCTCCTGACGGCTGTTCCTTTCCGCAGAGCTTCTTCCCCTGCCCCCCACAATGGTAGGTGAGCTGCCACCCCATCTCTAGGACCCAGCGCAGTCTTACACAGGCAGGTCACTTTATGCTGGATTTAACAAATCCAGAAGTTAGGCTTGTCAGTCTTACTGTGCTCTGGAACCCAGTTATGGCACTGGACTTTTGGGTAGCTCCTGGCACCCAAATTCCTGTCTTGCTAATAAGCCCTATTACCCCAGACTCACATCGAGATGGGCCCTGGTGGCTCTGTGAGAAAGGAGGGAATAAAACACAGAGGGGTCCACAATAGCCAAAAGGTGGAAGCAATCCAAGTGTCCATCAGCAGACAAACGGTTAAAATGTTGTCTATACAAATAATGGACTATTACTCAGCTACGAAAAGCAATGAAGTTCTGATATATGGGACGACATGGATGAATGCAGAAACATTATGCAATATGAAATAAGCCAGACACAAAAGGACAAATATTGTATGAGTCCACTTACATGAAATATTTAGAATAAGCCAATTCATGGAGACAGCAAGTAGATTACAAGGTGGCAGGGGCTGGGGTGGGTGGGAATGGAAATTTACTGCTTAATAGGTAGAGTTTCTGGAGGTGATGAAAAGATTTGGGTAATGGTGATGAGCATAGCACAACATTGTGAATTAATACCACTGAAAAGTATACTTAAAAATGGTTAAAATGGGAAATTGTGTATGGTAATATAAACTTTTAGTTTTATATTGCCACAATTTTAAAAGAAAGCAGTAGGGGAATCACCCAGTTGTTCACCTGGACTGCTCCTGAGCCCCTGTTCATGGGCTCCTTGTACCCAACATGCCTTCAAATTCAGTGAATGAATCTGGTTCAAGGTCCCGACTTCCAGTCTGCTTCCTCACTCTGTAGTAAATCCAGCCTGCTCATCTGGTTAAAGGCAAAGCCAGCCCCTGAATCTGGTTCTCTGTCCGTGCTCATCTCGGTAAATTTCACGGGCCTGTCGCCTAAACAGGAGCCCACACAGTTCCCGGGAATCTGCTTTTTCAACTTTTTACTGTATTGGTTAACCCTGATGATGCAGCAAAACGAGCTTTGTTCACTCGCCTTAGGAAATCGGTTGTGGTAAGTGACGTCTGTTCATGAGAGGACACACTTCAAGCAGGAGTGGTTTAGTGGATTAGCTCGATCTCGGTTTAGGAAGCAGTGCCCTGCATTTTGGCGGGTGATCTTTAAATTGGCCATTCCAGGACTCACAAGGTTACAGGACCTCTCCCAAAGGCAGAAAATGAAGGTGTGGCTAGGGAAGTGAGAGAAAGCTCGCTCTGTGAGCCTTTGATTAGGGCAGAAAAATCTTTAAGTAAACGAATTAGTGCAACGTGCCAGGGTGCGAGGGCTTGGCGAAGTCCCTGGAGACACGTTCTCTTTTAAGCTCAGTGGGCTGACCAGGATCACGTGGCCTCCCCTCACTTAGGGAGGCGAGAAAGCGAGCCTCCTGATTTCACACGTGTAGTGGGAGGCAAGGTCTTCTCCTTTCTCTCTTTACTCAGCCTTCAGGACAGGCCCTCCTCTGACTTCTAGCTCAAATATTTAATCATTGGTTCTTCCTATTTACTCCCTTACATGGTTGGTTACCTTTTTTCTTGTATGCTTTTTGTTCTTTAGTATTTCTCCACTACTGACAGGATAAAGTGCAAGCTCCAGCTCCTGGCATCCGAGCCCCTGCCTTTCCAGCCCCATCTCCTTCTACTCCCCTGACAGACACTGGTGTTCCCCCATCTCAGGATTCTCTCCTTATCTAAAAGCGACAGACTGTCTCATTCCCAGGCTGCCTTGAATACATAGTTAGCTGCTTACTCATTAATCAAGATCCTCTCATCCAGCACCCTTCTGGGAAGCCTTCCCAAAGGCCACCCTTCCCATAAGCACTGGTCCCACTGCATCCTACTATTTGTTTATGGAACTGTCTGTTCCTACACTGGAGGATTAGGACAGACAGACATGGGAACAGAGTCTGGTGCAGCATTAGCATCCAGTATGTGTGCAACTGGGAGACTCTGAATAGCTTGAGGGAAAGAGCCATCTTTTATTATTTCCTGTTTTTTTACTTACAACAGCCTAGCACAGTTATTAGCACAAGGTAGTTAATAGATCAAAATAATTTGATGAGCAGATTAATCAAATGGGCACAAAACATTTTTTAACTTGATAATATTAATTGAGATCGATTCTGTGATTAGCCCATCACTGTGGTAGTTAAACAAGCCCAGCTGCCCTATGCAATCTAGAAAATAAGGCTTCTGTTTTCCTTTCTTGTCCTATTCTCCTCTCCTGAGCACGTGTCTCTGAGTGCGTTTGACTTGATTGTCTTTATTTCCCTTTTTTTTCACTTCTAAATTTCCCGCCATCAAGAGCCATGATTTCATATTCCTCACTGTTCTTTTGTTCATGCCCGATTGACATTATCAGCAGGCGTAGCTTCCTATTTGCCTGAGTAGAGCAGGTGTATTCGTGATACCCAAAAGACAGGCTCGGTCTAAACATTCTAGCACAAAAAGCCATTTAATATCCACAGCGCTGACCTCTGGCAAGCAGATTTTGTGCACAGTGCCATGAAGCTTGATTAGAAGAGGAATGAAGAATTCTTTTCCCCATAGAAAATAACCTGAAGACTACTTAGTTCTCTTACAGACCTTTCATTCTATTAAAAGCAACAATACTGAATTCACATTGTCTAATATATACCAACACAGACCTCAGAAAATCCTCTTTTTTGCTTCTCCTGTTTCCACAGGATTTGCCACCTAGACAGTACCTATAGAAATTGTCAGGGAGGCAGGGCCGGGCAAGGTGAGCCTGCTGGCTTACTTTATGATAATAAAAGAACATCTCTAGAAGAAGGGAGCCCCTGAAGTCATGGCAACAGGTGAAAGTAAAAATTTATATCTCCAGATACATATTTATTCTTAATATACATACATTTTTATGTTTGAGTTGCTGATGTGTCTTGGAATCACAAGCCCGTGAAATTGGGTTTACTTAGGCGGGGCCATCTTGGACAGTAAAAAAAACCCAACCAACCAAACAGAGCTCTTCTGCCTGTTTGATTTGCTTTGGGCCATTTACAGAGCAAAATTGTGAAACAGGTGAAGTTTGACTCTTCTCATTCTTTCAAGTAAACACTTATTTAGTGGTTACTGGAAAAAAACCACATCCTTTGAAAATTAGTCACATGTGGACTTGAAGCCATATATTGGTTGTGTGACTTTGGGGAAGTGCCTTACCCCTCCACTGTGCGTTCTATGCCTATTAACTAGGCGCCCTAGTCCCCACGTCAAGGGCTGTGTGGACAGAGTGCACATGCACGGTGGTCATTAATTTCTGTGAGGTAGCAGTGCCACCATTACGTTCTCTAACATGCCTCAAGGACTTGTTAGATGAGGATGAGCTCGTGATGAACTCTCCAGTTACCTGGGGTGAAATACTCTGAACTAATTCTTCCATGAGACAGTGACTTTCGAGCAATAATAAAGGTAAAAACAAAACATTATGAAACTAGAGAATGGGGAAATTTGCACTATAGGGAGACCTCAGAGAAAGCTTCACGAGGAGGAAGAATCTGTGCTGAGCCTTCAGAAATGGGCATGGTCTTAATAGGGAAAGGGACGGATGCCCAGCCTGCTGGGCCCTACAATAGTCTCATCCCTCTTCCTTCATGTACTTGGTATTCTACAAAAAGGAGAATATGATGCTATTGCCTGTAGGAGAAAGAGTCCCTATGACTATACAAGTGTGTAACTCGGGCAGAAGCTACAGGGAAGGGTATATGGTTATAAGGTATTGGATGGGGGCTTGTCTATAAAGATCAGGAACTCACTGGACTTGAGTAAGAATCAGATCATTTACCTGGGAAGAGTGTCTCAGGCCAGAAACCAGAGACGAAAACAGCTGGGCTTAGGATGATTCTCTTGGCCTTACCCAGGAAGTTAAGCAGGTGTCAGAGAGGTGATTCCCTTAAGAAGGTGTCAGGCACCCTTCCTACAGAGACAGATTGGGCATGTTGAGTTACACCCAGGTAATATGTAATGTAATGTAATGTAATGTAATGTAATGTAATGTAATGTAATGTAATGTAATGTAATGTAATGTAATATAATATGACATAAGTTGTGGGAACTCTTCGGTGCTCTAAACTGAGCAAGCCCTTGATGTGAGCCAGGTGTCATCAGCAAGGCCATGTACACCTGGGTTGGGGGGTCTCCCACCCTGCCATTTACCACCTGTTACTAACCTTCTCTGAGTCTTGTCGTACCACTTTTGAAAACCTAATACAATCCTCCTCATATAATTGTGAGGAGGGCTAAAGGAATAGCACATCTAAATCTCCTAAACAGAAGCAGGGTGTTCATTTCCCTTCTCTCTTCCTGCTCTTGTTTTCTCTGATTCCTTCGCCAGCATTGTCTTTGAATGCTGTATTTTAATTCTCAAGAATAAAGACTTGGGAATTCCAGTCAGTACCAGCTATGCTAAGAGGCACTAAGAAAGAAGGTTTTATTCATGCATGAAGTAGAGTATCAAGGGAAAGCACAGCATTGCTCAGGGCTGGACTGGGGGTGCTGGGGTTAGCAAATGGGGGGAACCCCAAGGAGGTGAAAGGTGAAGGGTGGCGTGGGGGAGCTGGGCAATACTTCCTCATTAGGAGTTTCTCCTTCCAGGGCTAAATTTTAATGGCTGTGAGTTTTACGAGGGCAGGAAGTACACCCCACAGGGATATGCACATGGACAGCTTCTCGTAGTGGCATTTTGAAATGAAACTATTTAATCCATGTGAAAGGAATTTTAAGAATTTTTGGGCAGTTGGGAAGATTTGGGGATGGGGGTAGGATAAGGACAGGGCTCATGGGCTGGGATATTCACTCTAAGTCACTGGACTCAGAAGTTAAACATCTACTTTATCTAAGTGGCTCCACCACAGAGGATCAGAAGCCCAGAAATTACAATTTTTAAAATTGCTGGGACCTGCTTGGTGCGCCACGGTGAATTACATACGCTCAATTTCTCTGTCTTCTCTGACTTGAGTGTATTCTTATATCATGGCCCAGTAATACCTTGGCTGACATCATCTATCAGTAGTCATTTATTCTTGCAAACGCCAAGCGAAAACTAGAAATGAGGCAAAAATGCTATTTGGCACAAATAAGTTTTGGCCTGCCTTATCCAGAGCCTGTGTGGATCCTCAGCCTTCTTTGCATTTGAACGTAATGCTTGAGCCCAAAGGGGAAAATCTGTTTTCCTAATGGGAAACTCGGATTCAAGGTTGAACTCATAATGTGAAAATCATGGATCCTCGGGAGGAAAGTCATGTTGAAATTCAGCTTCTGTTTGACACATGAACACGTGTCTCACGGCCAGTTTTATTTGGAATACGATCTCTGTCTATGATGGTCATCTCACATACGTTATGCAAATAAGCTTACCTAAATAACCGAACCTAGGAGGTCTGCAAGTGTCTGCGAGTGAAGCACTTCTAATTCTGTAAATGGTTCTAATGGATATGTGGCAGCCCTAATTGGTTAGAGCCAGGAGGCCAACTGATTGGCAATTATGCATACATTATCTGGATGCGAAAATAACCTGGAGGGCCGAGTACACTCAGGTCCTAAGGCTAGCAGCCTAACAATGCTGTGAGCCAGACCCCAGGATGGTGCTGAGAGGGGAGTGAGTGATGAATATGCTGGAGTGCTGTTGCTTTTAAATATAACCATTGTTTGCACTAAGCATTTACTCAACTTACTTCAACAGTAATTTCAGGAGAATCGCCCTCTCTGGGAATTAACATTAAAGATATGTGCTTCATGATTGAGTGTCTTGAGTTGAAATTTAGATAAGTTTTAAACACTGGAGACTTTTCTGAGATAAGTGTAATTCTTATTTTTTTAAAAATCAGAGTGGTTGTAGATTTACAGAAACATCATGGGGGTAGCACAGAGTTCCCATGTACCTCCCTCTCACACGCATAGTTCTCCCTATTAGTACTGTTTTGCCTTAGTGTGGTACCTTTGTTACTGTTCATGAAAAATATGATAATTATGCTATTAACTTTAGCACACTGTTTACATTGTGTTGTACAGTTTGTGCATGTGTTAACTTACATACAACCTAAAATTTTCCCTTCTTTTCCGATATACAATTCGCTGGTATTACCCACAGTTGTACCTCCATCCCCATCGTCCATTGCCAGAACTGTTCCATCACCCCAAATAGAAACGCCATGCCAATTAAAATTTAACTTCCCTTTCCCCTCCGCCTCTTGGCTCCTGGTAGCCTGTATTCTAGTGTCCGACTTCATGAAGAGGTTTATTCTGCTTATTTCACGTCAGTGAGTTCCTAAGTATTTGTCCCTCTGTGCCTGGCTTATTTCCCTCAACGTGGATGGCATCATGATTTTTGAAGTCCGTGGTTAAATGGCAGTGACTGCACATCCTATTTCGGGCTGGCTCCGCTGAAGGCTGTACACAGCAGTGACATCCCCGCTGGCTCCTCTCCTCTGCTCATCATGCTGTGTCTTGATGAGCTGGACATTTTCAGTGTATTCTGAGTTCAGTCTTCTCTTTGCCTTCCTTTTCTTTAGAATGCACATCTGTAAAGCGTCAAAATCTTTCTCATTCTATTATTCATTGTATTTCATGATTAAGTCTAATGGAAATAAAAGTATGTCATTGTTACTTTAACAACAAAACTTCCGCATCTTGATAGTTGCCTCAGTCTTGAATGCAGGAGGAGAAGGAGGATATATAAGTGCCTAACCCCTTGTAATAAAAAATGTGTATATGTGTGTGATCTGATGCACATCTCTCAACCAAATTTTTAAAAAAACATGTTTAAAAGAGAGAAAGATGATACATATTGTGGTCAGTGCTAGAAATGTGGGACTTCACTGTTTTGGCTCACTGCATTGTTTAAACTTTCTGCAAGAAAACTTACCCCCCCCACCCCCGGAAATCCTCACTGCATAGGGGAAATTGTAATAGAAAAGTCCATTACAGCGACTCCGCTCAGGGTTTGACACAAATAGCAAAAAATAATAGTAGGATATCCAATGTTTCCATTGCCTGTTTCTGGATACAAGGCCCATTTCTGGCTACAGTAAAGGCAATTTTTTGTGTACAACTCTGAAATTCCAGAAGGCTCTTCAGATGGACGTGAGGTTGAAAACAAAACCAGAGTGTGTGGTCAAGAAGAATGGAGAAAATAAGAATGACACAAATGAATAAACTTGACTGAGTGCTCTTTAAAGTCAGGAAAGAGAAGCAATTAATATGAGCCAATTTCATGCCACCCACTTACTATGTTAAGTTCTTTTCATTCATTTCATATAATCTTCAGCACAACCAGGAAACTGAGGCATGGAAAGGTTAAGTAACTTGTCTAAGGTCACATAGCTGCCAGAAGCAGAGTCATCAAACCTGATTCCAAACATCGTGCTCATAGTTTGGTAAAGCATTTATTTAACATTCTTTAAATTATACCTTAACAGTAACTTTAACAGGCAGATTTTTGTTTAGTAATGTTTTCTGATAACAAAAAGTCAAGGAAGTGTTCTACTGATCATCCCTGCTGCAAGTTTAACATTGAGTGGCAGGGTTTATCCACCAAACATGTTAGTGAGCAAGTAACAGGAAAATACCATCAGCTGAGTAAAGCAACAAATAAAAATGGTCAAATTGGTAAAAGCGGTTTATTTCAGGTGCATTATGGTGGGAAGTGGAAAGTGCCAGCACATCCATAAGTGGACTCCACCAGTTTGAATGATTCTTTCAATAACATCTGCAGATCATTGTATGTCAACTTTTATTTCTTTCCAAGAAGTTCATGCTCTAGCACTTGAAATACGCTTATTAAGCCCGGGTTAGTTTACCGTTATTTTGCCTAGTTTTTCCTTGATCTCATTGATATTTCCTAATTAAGAATATTGATATGTTGTTTACATGTAGTGTGTCCTATTTACGCCCTAGCATCCTTCAACATGAAGACTGTCTTTTCAGCTAGACCCTCCTCCATGTCTCCAGGTAAGACAAACAAACAAAATCAAAAGAGGAAGAAAATGCTGGCCCATGTGACTCTTTTCATTAGCAGGGAGTCTGCTTGTGTGTGATTGAGATGCAAGCCATTTCTGCCGCACCTCTCAGTTACTCCCAGTAAACAGTCCCAGTTGTCTAAAAAGTCAACACCTTCTGACAGGCACCATCTGGCCATCCACTCATTAACTCTCAACGCTGCTCGTGAAGGTTTGTCTCTACCCATGACCAGTGGCATCGCTGCACACCAGTGTGGCTTAAAGGAATGTTGTTTCCCCTTTTGGATCAGTCAGACATCTGCAGCTGTGACTCCTACAGGCAGTGTCCTATCTGAGTGTGTAGGTGTGTCATATAATTAAATTGAATACTTGATACAATTTTGGAAATTTGAAGTCTGAGGACTGCAAACAGTAAAAATAAAAGTTTTAAATAATACATAGATCATGAATTATAAAAGATTATTTTTGTTTGGTTTGAAGTTGGACAAACTATGTAAAAGGTTCTTCTGTGAGAGTAAATGTTTTGAGGGGTGACTATCAAATAGAGAATTGTGAACTAGATTCATTTTCTGTGTTACATCTGAAAATATATTCTACTTTCTTGGTATATTATTTACTTTTATTTTTGAATCGGAGGCAGCACGGCCCAGTAGAAAGAAGAGAGAATTTGAAGACAATAAAAGAATTTGAGTAACAACTTATGCTGTTGTGATTTATGTGAGCCTGGAATTGCCACTCTTGAATATTTCTTAATTTTGGGTTTATCATTTGTCAATGGGAGATAAAGCCCCAAACTTGCTCTTTGAGTCTCTCATAGTTTCTAAAAGGCAAAGTTTCAAAACAGAGCATCTGAGTGGGGTTATGCGATAGAACCGATGTAGGGATACCAAAATAAAAGACACTAAACTTGCTCTCAAGGAGCCTGTAGTCTCATGCAGAGCTGGACGTGAAAACAAAACAAAGTTAAGTGTGACAAGCCATTTTGATTCTTACACTCAGAGTTCTAGGAGCAGTGACAGTACAAGGGGAGTACTACAGAGAGGAACATGGCATCTTGGGCAGAGGGACCAGTGTGTGGTAAGGCAGTGAGATGAGAGGAAAAATTAGATGTTTTGCAAACTTTAAGTAGTTAAAATGGGATAAAATTTTTGGCAGAGGAAATGGCAGGACCCGACACATATGAACAGTCTGGTTGATGAACAGTCTTATTTGCTGTGTAAAGATGCTGAATTTATCCCATGAGCAAGGTGGAACGGTTGCAGACTTTTGAACAGGCAGATGAGATGCCTGGAATGCCTTGGGAAGACCTTTGTCTGGGGAGCTTGGAGGATGGACGAGAGTGGACTGAGGCCAGGTGTCGGGAGCTCAGAGAGGAGTCTAGAGCAACAGTACCTGCTGGGGATGACAAGAAAGGAATGAGAATAATGACCACGAAGGCAAAGAGGAGAGAAAGCATCAGAGAAACTGAGTGTGGACTAGCAAGTCTTGCCATCAGAATTCCTGAATCCAGAAGTCCCAGTGTTAGATCCATGCTCTGTCATGGCTCAGGCTCAAGCTTTCCCCATCCATTTTATTTCCCTTCTAGTTTTCCCGGAAGGAAGATTTTCTTATTCATCATGTAGGAATCATTTGACCTATTCATGAGTATTGGAAGAAGCATTCTTCTAAAATTCAACATTGCTAATATCATCACATTTCTAGAGTAATTCCTCTCCCAAATTTTGAGCTCTGTGAGAGCAGGAACCTTGTCCTATTCACTGTTGGATCCTGTGCCTGCCACCATAGTAGATGCTCAGTAAGTCATTTTGAATGCACCAGTGATAAATTTTGTAGTGTCAAGATGCCCTGAGAGTACATACATCTAGACAATAAAGTAAAAAAATTATCTCAATGTGAACAGGCTCAATAATAGTGACAATAATGATGATGATGATGATAGTAATCATAATAATAGAAAACATTTGAGTTCTTGTAGGTCCACACACTGTGATAAGTATACTGTGTGTGTACAGTATTATCTAATTTAATCTTTACAACCACCCCTTATGGGCACTGTTTTCTTTCCAGGGTGCAGATGAAAAAACTGAAGTGGAGTAGCTATGCATCTAGCGAGTGGCAAAACCCTGGTTTTAATCCTCTTTATTCAGGGCAAAACCCCATGCTCTAAACCACTGTGCTGGATTTAATAACTCTTTGAATGATGTGAATACTCTAAAAAAGGACAACTTAAGTCGGTTTAATCCTTTTTCCTCTCTTTACTTTCCTCTGTCTTTCATCCCAAGCTTGTTCCCCGTTGTTTCTCAAGACACATACTTAGATTTTTCCAGGCTCATATGTTATCTTCTCTCTCCCCCCAATTCTCCTCTCCTCCCCACCATAAATAATGACGCATGGTTGTGGTGTTGAAGTCAGTGGGCTAAGTAGTTAGATGCATTGACTCCGTCCTCCCAGGGTCATGATGTTACAACTTTTCTTGCTTCAGCCTCTCTCTTGTGTTGAGCCTGAGTCTTCATATATGTCTGCTACGTCATCTCCCTAGTTCCCTCCCTTTAATCCCGCAGTCATCCCTACAGTTGGGAGGCTAAAGTTGTGGGTGCAAATAGCACTTATGGGTAAACCAATTAACATCAGATACTAGCAGTGAGAACGGCAGCTCAAAGGAAATCAACTCATTGATGGTAGGTTCCGGTGTGTTACTTCTGTCTCCTCTGCCTCACCCAGTACCTGCCTGGCTCCTAGAGGTACTCGATAAATGTGTACTTTCATGAGTGGTCAGACAAGAAACCTCATGGTCCCTTCACTTTCTGTGCAATACAATGAACTCTATTTTTTTTCCCCCCAAGTATTTTTAACACAGTATTAGGTACCAGTACATTCAGTACAGACTTGTATGAGCATGTTTCCCTTTTCCCCTTTGTGATTTATCTCCTTCTTAATGAATGTGCTCATTATAACAGGGCACTATTCTAAAACAAGAATTCCACATTGCAGTACAGATGTGGAAGTTTGCTTGCCTTTTTGGTCTTAGGTGACTGGATGGACATATCACGTAGCTTCCGCTGTTAGCTATTTTTGTCTTTAAGTATAAGTCTTTTTTCTTTTAAAGACTAATACCAAATATTTATTCCTTTAATTGCAGATTTAGGTAATGTGCTCTGTTTTTTGTTGTTACTGTTGTTGTTTTACAAATACTGCACTTAGTCTTAAAAAAAATAAAAAGATAAACTTTGCACAATAACATACACTCTGTCTTATTTGCAATATCAATTCCCCTTGTGCCTTGGACTTTTTTTCCATTTTACCTCCAAAATTGCATTGAAAACATCTGCTAAGGACTTATTTAAACAGCTAGTTAATGCTTTATAAACTCCTAGGTGCGCCCATCTGTTCCAGGAGAATTCCTTTTTCTCAAGAGCTATATCATATTTTCTACCTCTCTGACAGCTGATTTTGCCTCAAAACTCTTAATTTCTCTTGCAATCAGTATTGTAGTACCCTATTCTAAAGTTTATTACTTATTTCTCCTCATCTTGCTTTGATCTGGACAAATCTAAAAACAATCAAGGTAAAGTCTTTCTTTTCTTCTCTGCTTTTCCTAAATCTTTCCATTTTGTTAAGAGCAAGAATATCTTTCCTTCACATCTTCATACCAAAGAGATGTCAGGGTGTAGTTTGGCTGTGCATTTAACCTTATTTTTTTTTTTTTTTAAGATTTTATTTATTTATTTATTTATCCCCCCCTTGCTGCCTGTGCTCGCTGGGTCAGCCAACCATGCCCTGCGGGTGGGCCTGCCCTCACCAGGAGGCCCCGGGAACCGAACCCGGGGCCTCCCATATGGTAAATGGGAGCCCCACTGATTGAGCCACAGCCGCCTCCCCATTTAACCTTATTTTATCATCCTCGCAAGTTGGTACGTTTTGAGTTTAGCCGCAGGCATATTTTGAAAGGGGATGAATGTCTGGGACTGTTCTTAGTTTCCTGATGTCACTGCCCTGGAGTTCTGGTCAGATCAAGAGGCCTCATTTATTCCTCTGTGGACAAAGGGGAGGCGAGGGGAGCAGTGCTTCAGGCAGAAGGAGCAGACAGGACGTGCTGGCACTTTGCTGAGGGAGGAGCGTGATGCGCTCCTGACACCTGAAGAAGGCTGGAGCACTCAGTGCTCCGAGATGGAGGGAGAGTCCTCGCCACACAAGGGCTCTCGGTCACGTGACGCAGCTGCGTCTTCATTCCAAGGGAGCGGAGATCCTGAAAGGGGTTTAAGTGCAGGTGCGGACGATGGTGGGGAAGGGTAAAATACGATTTGTGCTTGAAGCTGTCAGCTTGCCTAAGCGGGAGCAGAGAGAGGGAGAGCTCACTCCGCCTAGGCCAGAGTAGACAACAGATTAGGTTAGACTGGGGACGGTGGTAGTGGGGATGGACTATACTGGGAGATAATAGTGTCTTTTAGTGCCGGATCAGCTCTAGAGGAGGGTGAGGGAGTAGAAGCTATTAAGGATGATTCCTGAGTTTCCGGCCCATGGATATGCCTGGGATAGTGAACACTGGAAGGGGGGTAGGCTCCAGGGGAAGACACGAGTTTGGGCTTGGACTTCTTGGCAGACAGAGTTCCTGTGTGGTCTCTTCCCCTAGAGTGTAGGCAGGACCTGTGCGTATGATGGGACTTCACTCCCCTGGTCAGATTACGTTCTGTGGCAAAGGAAGAGATTTTGCAGGTATAATTAAGGTCCCTCATCGATTGACTTTGAGTTTATGAAAAGGGAGATCATCAGGTTGGTTGTGACCCAATCAGGTGAGGCCTTGAGGAGGGCCCAGTTCTTCCCTGAAGTGGGAGATGCTGGCCTCGGGGAAGCAAGCTGCCACACGGTGAGGATGCCACGTGGCAGGGAGTGGTGGGCGCCTCTAGGAGCCACAAAGAACTGACTTCTGCCAACAACCTAAGTGCTTGAAGAGCACCCCGAGTCTCAGATGGGGTCACAGCCCGGCCAACACCTTGACTGCAGTCTGTGAGGGCCCGAGCAGAGGACCCCTTAACCTGTGCCTGAACTCCTGGCCTACGAAACTGTGAGACAATAAATGAATATTGATTTCAGCCACTAAATGTGTGGTCATTTGTCACAGCAATAGAAACATAACACAGGGGAAGCAGATGTGGCTCAAGCAGTTGAGCTCCTGCCTACTACTTGGGAGGTCCCGGGTTCAGTTCCCAGTGCCTCCTAAAGAAGACGAGCAAGACAGTGAGCTGACACGACGGGTTGGTGCAGTGAGCTGATGCAACAAGATGACACAACAAGAGACACAAGGAGGAAAAACACACTGAGAGATACAACAAAAGAGGGAGCGGAGGAGGCTCAAGTGATTAGGCGCCTGCCTCCCACATGGAAAGTCCCGGGTTCAGTTCCTGGTGCCTCCTGAAAAGAAGACAACCACACAACGAACAGACACAGCAAGTGCAAACAACGAGGGGGTGGGAGAAATAAATAAATAAATCTTTAAAAAAAAAAAAAAAAAGAAAGAAAGAAACATAACACAGACTTGTTGGATAGAAGATGTATTTTGAGAGTCCAGGTAGAGATGGCAGATAGGGAGTTGGCCATGATATGATCCCTGGAGCTTGGAGGGAAGGTCTGAACTGCAGGTATAAATTTGTGAGTCACCTGTTTGCAGGTGGCAATTAGATCTCTGGGTAATATTGTTGAGGGAAAAAGCATGAAGGATGAAAGACAAAGACTTAAGGAATTCAGGCCTTTCAAGCCTGGGTGGAAAGTATGCTAGTTTTTGAAGATTATGAGATGATAGCCAGAATATTAATTTTATGTTTTCGGACTCCTCTTTTGGGGAGATTTCTTATAGTCTGGCCATTTCTTTTCCTTTTTCTTTTCTCCCTAAGTTTGTATCAAACATGCACAGTTCCTGGGTTTTTGACATTAGCACAGATCAGGAGGATTATACATTTATTTCTAAATTTTCTATGCCTGCCTCTTTCAGTAGAAGACAATGGAAATGAGAAAATCCAATTGAATAGATTTTGCTTTAATCCTATGTGACAATTAGATAGGTATATGGCTGCCTTAGACCTTTTAAGTTATTTTAAGCAGAAAAGTTCATAACGATTATTTTGGGTTATAGCATATTGTATGGATTTATCAAAGTATAAAATATTTTGTCTAAATGATAAACTCTTAATTCTTTTATCAAGAATAATTTCAGTTCCCAGTTACATAGGGATTTCTGAGAAATAAATTTTCAAAAAACACATTAGAAGGAAGCAGATGTGGCTCAAGCAGTTGGGTGCCCGACTACCACATGGGAGGTCCCGGGTTCAGTTCCCTGTGCCTCCTAAAGGAGACGAGCAAGACAGCGAGCTGATGCCATGGGCTGGTGCGGCAAGCTGGTGGAACAAGATGACGACACAAGATGACGATGCAACAAGATGACAACGCAACAAGATGACGACGCAACACAGAAAGCAGACAGCAAGCACAAAAACAACGGGGGACAGATAAATAAAAATCTTTAAAAAAACATTAGAAATTCTCAACTTTAAGCATTTTGCAATGCAGTCATGCATATGTATCAATAATTCATGTACAATTAATTCCTGATTTCACACATGTTTAAAGAAACCAGAAATATTCATTATAGATCAGTGTAAAGTGACATAGAATGTTTTTATTTTGTTTTATAAGAATTTCCTGGGCTTTTTCTCATGTGTAAGGACTATGATTTTCAAAAAAGTCCGACATTGTCATCAAAACAAAACGATGGAAAAATATAGTGATGATTTAATACTTTAGTGCTTTAGAGTTTATTCAGAGTTCTTATACATATTATCACAAGTAGGTGGTCACGATGTTTTGGTTGAATGGATTCTGAGGCATCATATATTGGACTTCTTAGTGACTTTTAATATAGATGGGGGTAGTTATTACAAAATCCTAATTTTTAAAATGAGGGAACAGGCTCAGAGAAGGTTCCATGGACTGCCCATCATGGCCTCTTTACCTAAGGCTCATCATGCTTAGTTCTATCAATGAATAATCCTTTTCCTTTAAGCAAGGTAAATTGAAGGCACTGTAAGGACTTGGGGGTCATTGAATATCAATAGCAAAAGTTTTATGCAAATAGAGCCCAAGTGACCTCCGGAAGGAAATGTTTTTGCTGAGAGAATTTGCCCAGCCACCGGCTCCTGAAATAACTGGTTTTGTCAGCCAGGATCCTGGCAGGAAGGAGATGACACACTCAAACTGGATAACCTGAGAAGAGATAAGTAAAGGGTTTCACAAGGTGTGAGTGGGGTGTAGGATAGTGCCAGACCCTGCAGATGATGAACAATGGGGTCTGTTGGCTGTACCTGAAGGGACAGGTGTGTGGGGTCACCTGGCTGAACTGTGGTAAAGGGGCACAGTCGACCCTGGGTGACTGCAGGGAGGAATCCAGGGAAATCAATGACCCGACTTCCTTCTATTTCTGTTCTCTGCCGTCTTGCTGGTGTCTGCCTTTGGCAGAACCTAAGCAGGAGCTGGAGGAAAGGGACACACTGATGTAGGGTGTAAAGGTCAGCAGCCTTCAGGCACACAGAATGTGGTGGAGAAGCCTGGGCAGCGGATCTGGAGGGGCCAATGGAAATCAAGCACACCGCGTCATTGTGCCACAGCGAGAGCCCTCAGAGATCCGAACGTGTTGGAAATCGGTGTGTGCTCCTGAATGCGTGACGTTCCAGAGCCCTGGCCTTATGGACTGGGCTTTATTCCCTGCCTCCCCCAAACCCCAGCTTGCTTAGTTTCTGGGCCCTTCAGTTGCAGATTTGGGGGAGGCAGGGAGAAATGGTAAACAGATTGGAAATTTTTACTCAAACTGCTACTGTTGTAACCTGGACTTATGTTGTCTTTGAGCTGGGCAGATGTTTGCATTTGCCTTTTCCTCGTGAACCCTTTTGTAGTTCTTTGGAGATTCCCATCACTGGGGACTCTCTCCTACCGTTCCCTTCCAAATGATCCCCTCCTCTTCCCTGCCAGTCCAGGTGGGTGCACCTGTGTGCTCCTGGTCACCTGTGTCCTCCTGTAGCCCCTAGGAAGTCAGCGGTCACCTCCAGGCTCTTGTCTGTGGACCGTTCCACTCTCTACTCTAGCGTACAGGACCCAGTGCAAACCAAATGCTTGGCAGTTCCTGTGGATGTGGGGCTGGGATCTGGTCCCCAGGGGGACCATGGATGCTTCAGCTTCCCCAGCTGTGCCAGACGCCAATTCTCTACATTTCCTGACTGCAGTGAAGCCATTTTCAGATCTTCAAGTTGTCCTGTGGAAACCCCGTGGCAAGGCTTGAGGTGACAGAGGAGGCTTTCTCTTCCCCTCCTGGGCAGACTCAACTGCTGTCTCCAAAAGAATCTCTCTGCTGTTTCTCCCTCTCTCCTCTCTGTCCAGATAAAAGAATTATCTTATTTTCAAAATAGTTGAGTGGGTTCAGGATTGTTAGACCCAATGCTCAGGAATTTCTTTTGTAAACTCTGCATATGGGGATCTGTTTCATACCCTTTGGGGCATCTGATACCTCATGTTTTGGTAGCTTAGTTGAAAGAGAGGTTTGCTGAACCCCGATTTCACATCTACTTGCCCTCCCTTGTTGGGTTATGTCAAGCAGCAGCGGTTCCAGTGAGTCATCTGTGTAATGGAAAACCAGATGGCGTCTTGTGGCTACTTACCATTCACATCCTCAAAGACTAGTTCATACCTGGGCTGCCGTTTTCTACCTCAAGGATCCTAATTCCTTCGGCTTTCTCTGTAGGTGTCCCCCTGAAGTTTTCTCATGATTTTCATGAGACTGTTCTAAGAAGCAGCTACATACTCACTCGTCTTTTATCTTTTGCCTCATCAGGTATAGAGGACCCTGAAAGGAAGGGGTTCACTGCACACTTCAACTGACAAAAACCATAGAGAAGCACATTTATGGCTTAAATTGAGAATGTTTAAAAAGGCTTATCAGACTCAGGTTTGCCTGAGAATACTGGTTATGTTATGTCCCTTGGGTTGGTGTCTGATTCCTTCTCAAAATAGAGCTCCTGTGTCTCAGAAACCAAGCACAGTTTTCCACTAGGTCCTCAACCAAAGAAAACAGTATATGTCAGTCCATTTTAAAAAATCACCCAATTGCTATTGTTAGATGCCAGTTTCTAAGGGCAATTCAGAGTGAATAAAAGGTATGCGGTTACTTCACACTGATGTGGGCAGGGCTATTTTTTTTTTTTTAATCATGAGGAGAAAGTCTTCTCCCAGTGCCATCTGTGCACATCAACAATGGGAGCTGTATCTCCCTGTATGCCAGTGTGCCAGGGAAGCTAGGTGAAAATCCAGGGTTGGTAATAGATCTGGAAAATTAGCCTGACACTCTTCCTGCAGTCTAGGGAAGATGCCTGCTCAGTGGGTTGGGAATTCTGGATTTGCTCCTGCATCTAACAATCCCTGCAGTTTAGGAAGGTGTTTCTCTGGGGCCCAGTTACTTCACCTGTGAAGTGAGTGGTACCAATAGGGCTCTTGGAAAGTTTGTTAGTAAAATAGAGTCGTCCTTGAGCACTATACCTGCAGGAAATACCTGCACGTTCGCTTAACTTCTAGAAAACTGCTAGAAGAGTCACTTAACTGCTGGAAGTGAAGTAAATCTTTTATTTTTTTTTTACTTTTTATTTTTTTTAGTAGAAACTCATGACCTGAGCCGTCCCTAGAGAGTACTGTAAGGAAGGGGATATATGGTTATCTTGATCACCCTCCCTGGTTTCCTTTGGAACATTTTGTTCTTCTGGCTTTAAGTGCCTCTGAGACTTGCTTTGATTTCTTCCCTCAGTTAAAGACCCAGATGGAGGGCCACCTTGAGTGCTGGTGGACACCGACATTAGATAACAGTCCTTTAAACAGCATTAGCATAGTGTAGTGGGCTGTTGCAGATAAAAGGAAATCTAAACCCAAAGCTAGGTAATTCCAGTGCAGCTACGAGTGACAGGGAAAACACGTCCACTCTTCTCAAATTCATAGCACACACCTGCTCTGTCTACTATTAAGGCCTGTCTTGGGTCCAAGAATATATTGAAAGATGGTGACTACTTCTCAGGCAATCCCTGGCAAACCCTGAAATAGCCCTGTTGACAAAAGTTAAAAACAAATTAATTTGCCTTGTGGATTCCTAGGTCATCCTGATGGGAATCCTTCCTGGAGATCCTGGAGACTTCTGACTTAGGTGCTGTTTCCCTGGCAAGGCACGAGGTACATTTTCTCACTGTCACCTGAAGCTCTGGAGCATCTGGAAAGCTTTCCTCTCCCTTTCACAAATTCCTTTTATGAATCTGAGAAAGCAGTACCAGCGCCATTTATTTTCCTGCAGAGCAGATGGGGGTAAAAAACAGCAGAATGAACTTGCTCCTATTTTCTATTGCAAGTCAAATATTTCTCTCCTATTCCTTGCACTTTAAACCATCATTTCTCATGAGATTTTTTAAAATATATTTTTTTATTTTTTAAAAGATACGTAGTTTACATAAATGTTACACAAAGAAATATAGGGATTCCCATATGCCCCGCTCCCCACTCCTCCCACACCCTCCCACATAAACAACATCCTTCATTCGTGTGGCACATTCATTGCAATTGATAAACGCATCCTGGGGCTTTGCCACTGAGCGTGGACCATAGTTTACATTGTAGTTTTTACTCTCTCCCACACAATTCTGCAGGTTACGGGAAGATATAAAATGGCCTATATCTGTCATTGCAATGTCCTCCAGGACGATTCCCAGGTCCCGAAAAAGCCCCCACAGTATACCTGTCTTTCTCTCCCCCTGCCCATAGGGCCTCCAGTGGCCACTGCCACCACATCAGTGCTGTAATTTCTTCCATTGATAGAATCACAAGTCCATAGTAGAATACCAGTAAGTCCACTCTAGTCCATAGTTCATTCCCCGATCCTGAGGAGTCTGGGATGGTGATGTCCACTCCACCTCTAATTGAGAGGGGGCTTCGATCCCATACAGCCGATGGATGGGACTCATTTGCTTGCAGTTGTAGGCTCTCTCGTTTCCTTGGTTTGGTGGTGGTTCATCCTCACCTCTTGTTAGTTGTCCTGGGTGAGTCCAATGAATCATAAGAGGTTTTTATACTATGTTATAGAAATATAAGGCAGAAAACTAATATTCATTGTGCATCAAGAATATGTATTACAAGTTTCTTCCAAACTCTGATAATCACTTTTTTGAGTCATTAAAGCAACTCCCATGAGATAATGTGGATAGGCACACGTCTCTGCTATGGCTTGGTCCTTCTTGTATCTGTCCACATCCCCACTTTCCCACTACCCAGAGCAATCACCTTCTCAAGTCCCATGGGTCTTACTCTTAATAACACATACCTGCCCTTAGTCATGTGTGTTACGTTTGGATTGCTATCTTGCCTACCCTTTTATGTAGTATTGAATATGTATTATACCTCCATGATAATGTCACAGGCCTTTATTCTTCTGGTCAAACTGAAAGTCTTCAGCTGTTGGTCTTCTTTCTACTTGGCTCTAAACCTTGGAGCAGTCACATATGGACATACAGGTTCTCGAGGAGTTTCTTTAGCATCCCCTGATAGCCATTGTCATGAATGGTAAGAGGCAAAACATAGTTGCTGAAAGGGAGGATCTGGAATGCACCCCGTCTACCAGCACTGAAGACATGCTTGGTGGCACCCATTTGGATATGGGGCATAAAAGAACTACAACATGGCACCATGATGGCCATGGTCTGGCAAAATGAGATGGGATAACAGCAAACAGCAGCATCAAAATAAACACTTTAGGGAAACGGCTGTGGCTCAATCAGTGGGGCTCCCGTTTACCATATGGGAGGCCCTGGGTTCGGTTCCCGGGGCCTCCTGGTGAAGGCAAGCCCGCCCGCACGGCGTGGTTAGCTGACCCAGCGAGCACAAGCAGCAAGGGGGGTATAAATGAATAAATAAATAAAATCTAAAAAAAAACAAACAAACAAAAAAAAAAAAAACAAAAAAACACTTTAAGGACACCTGGAGATCTTAAAATAATAAGATATGTAGTTATCAATTGCTAGAAATAAACAAGGACTTTCTTATTCTGAAATATCCAGGTAGAATGGTGGATGTCATAAAAATTCCCAAAACAAATCACTTCCACTTGCTCAACCCCAATCAAATTTACATTCAGACAACACAGAGATGAAAACCAGTTACGTATTATCATTTAACCTCACACATATGTGCAAAGTCATTAGTGTAATAAAGAAAATTGTGTGTTTATATATCACCTATTAGTCATCATCCACTGAGGATAAGAAATCTATGTTGACTCTCTATTGTTCTCAACTTAATTTTGGTTTTAGTTAAATATCTACATAAGGAATGTTTATAATGTCAAAGGCAAAGCACAGAACTAATATTTGGTGTGCATCAAGAATGTGGTGGGCACTATATTATATTCTTTATTTTATTTTATTTTTTTTTTTTTTAAGATTTTATTTATCTATTCATTTATCCCCACCTTGCTGCTTGTGCTCGCTGGGTCAGCTAACCACGCCGTGCGGGCGGGCTTGCCTTCACCAGGAGGCCCCGGGAACCGAACCCGGGGCCTCCCATATGGTAAACGGGAGCCCCACTGATTGAGCCACAGCCGCTTCCCTATATTATATTCTTTAAACTTTCATTGTATCTTCAAAATAATGACCTAAAGTTAGATATTGTTGCCTCCATTATTTTCAGATGAAAAACAAAACTCAGCAAGATTAAGCAAATAGTCTGTGGCTACAATTGGGGAGTACCAGGACCAGGGTTCAATGCCAGGTCTGGAGACTCCAGGGCCAATCGTGACATCAACAAAAGAACTTTGGGGAAACCACAAGTTTCCACAATGCCAGACTTAAGACATTTTTTTTAAGGTGTACAATTTTCTTTAACGGGGCAATAACCTTCAGTTAAACAAAGAAATTGATGTGTCAGTAATAGATTGATTTTCCAAGGCCGGTGGACACTGATGAGGTGGGAATTCTGCACACTTCCTTCTACCCGTTTCTCCTCACTGCTTCCAGCTCAGCCAGCCCATGAGGACCTACCCAGCGTTCCACTCACGTTCATTCCCCTGACACCCTCACTGACCTTGGACCTGCTTCCCAGATGCCTCTCGAATCTGGGTTATGTTCAAGGCATGGTCCTTAAATATAGGACAGATCTATTCCTTGAAGAAACTGAAGAGCGGAAGTTACAGACTCCGGGGAACCAGGCACCGTTGAGGGTGAGGGTGTGGCAATGGGTTAGAAAAGGGGTTTTGAGTGACAGTCTGCGTAATGATGCACAGGACACAGGGCTGGCTTCAGCCGTGCAGCACCTACTGCTCAGAAGGGCCCTGTGATGGGCCCAATGCTCTGAGGACATCATCTTGAAATTTTTAATGAGTTTATCTTTGAACTTGTGTTTTGTCAGTGAAGTCTGATGTGGCAATGGGGCATAAATGTGAGCAGAGGGAACATTCAGAATATGTGTGCCCACTGTTCCTTGCCGCCCCGTTCTCATTTAGTTTGTGGTGCCCCATGAACACAGAATTTCGGTGGACCCACCATGCCGCTTTCCCTTCAAATCAGAGTGTGCTGTGAATGCAGAAAGAAGGCAATGGAATCCTCAGAAATATGACCACCAAGGAAGCCTGTCATAGTCTTTCTTACTCGTGCTACTTGCCTATCTTAACCAAACCATTTGCAATGAAAATGATGACACGGAAGGAAAGAGAAAGATAGGGCAACTCAGAGTTCCTTTTCCTTTCAATTCTTCCTTATGCACCAATAAGTCAAAGGTAGAGAATGTTGGTAGAACGTGTGCAAATCAAGAAACAAACAAACAAACAAAAAAAAGAATAATAATTGAATCAGTTTTATGCAGCGTTTCCACTGCTCTGTTAAGAACAAAATATATATGCAAGTATGAGCTGTAAAATATATATTGTATGATTTTGGTGATTCTGCAAAAGAGTGAAATTTAAAGCTGACATTACACAATATAAAGTTGAATAGTAAAATTCATGCTAATAATTTAAAAGTTCAATTTTTAATCCAAAATGACTTTAAATAACAAATAATAATAATAATATTAAAAGTAATAAAATCCCATGACAAATCAAGAGAGATTCTAGAGAAGAATGGAACAAGCTTTATATTTTAGTAACTTTAATTGCATCTTTCCTGCTTTTTAAACAAGGAGCTCCCACTTTCATTTTGCACCTGGTCCCACCATTTACATAGCCAGCCTGGTAGGATGTCTTGCTTCTCTCCCCTGCCCCAACCTGACCAGGCCAGCAACCTGGTTTATACCCCAGTGAGGGGGATTGGTAGAGTCTACCCTAGAGATATTGAACAGCCCCAGAAAATAAAAACAAAACAGAACAAAAAACGTCCATGGAATTAGTTGCTCAAACAGCTGGATTTCTCGCATTCACTCTAGAGAGAGGCCCACCAGGTTATGCCCTCCCCATGCATGTGAATTTTCCAGCAGATTTATGGGCTCTCACTCTATAGACAGACAGTTAAAGATCTGCAGTCACTAGAGGAAAGCAAAGAGAGGGACCAGATAAACACCAGATCCCCTGGAGAAAAAGAGGGCACGAAGAGAATGCCTGATATGATAGAGTGTTTGGAAAAAACTACTGAAATTATTGTACAATCAAGCATTTGGAAAAATATCAATGGTAGATATATAGAAAACTACAAAACTAAATCTCTTACTATTTTTTTAAACCCTAAATATGCATTGTGTTTTTAAATCTTTACAGTAAAGGAAAAATAAAACCTACCAGAAAATGAAAAGAAAAGGATATTAGTTATCTCACAGAATTCCTGGTAAGGCTGGATAATCATATTTGATAGTTGTACAGGAACAAATGAAGTCACAGCCAGAACTACAGCTGGTGAGGACAGTGCCGCTGCCCCTGCTGGACAGTGGAAGCCAACATCACTGGATGTTACCAGAAGTTCACATTTTCCACCATCCCTTCATGTTTCCATCGCTGCCTCCAGTCCATTGTCTTGGTGGTGGCGTCAGGTTGACTGGGCTTAGTCATGGGTCCACGAATGGCTGCCAGTTTGGCAGAGGCAGCAGATAAATGGCCTTCTACGGAGGAGATGGGCTCTGCCTCCCACAAAGCTCCGTAGAGCAGAAGCTGCCTCAATTCTAGGAGGGAGGTTCAGATGTTGGACAGCTGGAAAGAATATCATATGTACAGTATGGGTATTTCCTGATGAAATTATATACCATTTACAAATATTTGATTTTTCTCCTCAGTGTCAGGGAATTTTCTAGGGATAGAAGATCAAATTATTATATATAGTGCCTACTTTTGAGGGCTTAAATATAGCAGATGGCACATGATTATTTAGCTAATCTAATCATCTACCATCTCTATCATCAATCATCTTTTTTCTCTCTTCCTCTGACACCTTTCTATCACGCAATCTACACCAAGTCCAAGAGTTACTATTAGTAAAACAATATGACACAGCAGAAACCCTGGTAGAATGGGTGTTGGGGTGTGTGTGTGTCAATTGAGTGATTAGAAATAGAAGATCCAAGGGATACCAGAGGACTCTACAAAGCAGAGGATGAAGAAGACAAGCCATGCCTATAGGAGAAAAAGATAGCATTCTGGAGAAAAAAAAGAATGCTCCCCATTTCCCCCTCCATTACGACTATGAAGAGTGAGCAGTATCTTTCCAAACAACACCAGGAACTAAGCAAAGATTGGGACATGCCGTGGACTTGCCTGTGATTCCTGTAATGAATGGATGTACATGTGCAGGGAAGTCGAATTAAGAAGACCTGCCATTTCTTTCACCAATACATAACTGGGGTTTTTGTAGCACCGGGAAAGTTGAGCTTTTATATACTATTTATTGACTTGGTTTTATTCAACGTAGTTTCCTTTTACCTAACTTTCAGTAAGAAATTAAGGGGGTTGACAGGCACGTTTGTTGCTATTTCATGTAGAGCCAAAAGGTTTGACATTGTGAGGTACCAGATTCTGGGAAGGGAAGGAATGGATATGCCAGCAAAGACAGGATTCCATGAAAATAACCCCAGGAACTTGCCACAGGGGGTCTAGCCAAGTTTGTTCTAGATAATATATGTGTATTACATATTCCTATATTTTACCGTTTATATGTATAGTAAACCACACATGGGCAGTATCTTGAATTTGAGCAGGTAAACAATTTTCAGCTCTGTAGCTCTTACTGATTCTGTAAGCTGCTAGGTTTGTTGTGCTGTAGGATTTTCAATAAACACCTCCGAGAATACTCCTCCACCTGGATTTAAAGTAATTTGCATTTCCTCTAGTGTGAAACCAATTCACCGCAGGTATAGGCCTAAGTAATTACAAATATCAGATGCAATTTTAGTAATTGCATTTCTTGTTTGAGAGGGGTATTCGCAGAAAATATGACTTTAGTTGAGCATATCAAGTGTTTGTTTGCATGAAAAACAAAATCCCTGCAGTATCCACAGTTTGTGAACTGTGATCAGGTTAAAAAGTCAATCTAATCTCTACATTTAATGAAGTCGATGAAGAAAAAGTCATTAATTCACATTTTTGGAAAAGTATGTTAATGCTGGGCCTAGAGTTAGGGGGGATTTAAACAGGTGCCTGTGATATCTGAGAAAAAGCCCACTTGATTTTACTCTGCGATTAGGAGTGAGGAACAGAAGGTTGATGCAAGCAGTGTCTGGCGGGCAGCTCAGCGGAATATCTAGCCTTGCTGGAGTCAAGCTTCCTACTCGCCTGAGCAGGTTCATTTCTGTAAGTGGAAGTCCGGTGGCGATTTGGGAAGTAGTATCTGCATGGTTATAGCCCTAAGCTGGCCAAAAAGAGCTTTTGGCCACCCGCTTACTCGAGTTCTGTACTACCCAGTTTGGTTGGGCGTGAGACAGGGAGGTGTATATGGAAGAAAGACAGATTTGTGATTAATTTAAAAGAAGTAAGACATACTTCTTACCAATTTAAATAGCAGCTTTCTGAGGAGGAAGGCATCTTATACTTCAAATAATCCAAGTGGCTCTTTTGCTGCTTGAACCTTATCCATGTGAGGACATTGGTCCAAGTTCTATTCTGTGGATCAATACAGAAAAAAAATTGAATCCTTTTTCTCCAGAACACTGTTCACACTTCTGAAGGCAGCTATGGTGTGTCCAGTATCATTTCTTTTTAAAGATTAGATGTCGTGGGAAGCGGATGTGGCTCAAGCAATTGGGGTCCTGCCTACCATACAGGAGGTCCTGGGTTCAGTTCCCAGTGCCTCCTGAAGAAGGCTAGATGGCGTGACAGGAAGGTGGGCAGGCGCGGTGAGCTGACGCAACAAGATGATGCAACAAAAGAGACATAACAAACCAGGGCGCTGAGGTGGCTCAAGTGATTGAGTGCCTCCCTTCCACATGGGAGGTCCCAGGTTCGGTTCCTGGTGCCTCCTAAAGAGAAGACGAGCAGACACAGAGAGCATACAGCAAGTGGACAGAGAGAGCGGACAGCGACCTCAAACAATGGGGGTGTGGGGGGAATAAATAAATAAAAATAAATCTTAAAAAAAAAAAATCAGATGTCACCATTTCCTTCAGGCATTCCTCATCACAAAATTTTCAGCCCTTTCATCATGTTAGTCTTTTTCGAACTTGTTCATTTGTCAGATATTTATTGTTTACTAACTGTGTGCCAGCTAAGTGCTAGGGTACAGAAATGAATAAAATGTAGTCTCTTCCCTAAAAGAGTTCCGGGACTAGGAGTTGCAAAAATGAAGAAAAAAAAAAAAAAGTAGTGTGATAAGTATATACTAATAGAGCTATGCACAGGCTTATGGGAGAACCATGTCTTTTTTTGTGCAGAAATAAGCAAAATTATTTGGTGTGGGTTTGACTGGTATAGAAGAAAGAAGGCTTCATATTTTAGAATTTTTAAAAAATCTCATTTTAACTACTTGTGTCCCTTTTCACACTTGATGTTATTTTTGACTTTGATCTTTTTTTTTAAAAATTGTGCTTGTCAAAAATTGTCTGTACATTTCCTTTGGGTATTGCTTCTACCATGTCACAGCTTTTGTTGGATGCGGTTCTTGTCAAATTGTAAAGTAGGTTTGTCTGGCCCCGAAGTTCTCCCATTGACTCTCCTCATTATCCAATATGCCCTCCACCAGATCCCCGTGCTCCTGCTAAGAGGATTCTTGGGGAAATTACCCGTTGCAGAGAGTAGCTCTCCCTACAGCTATCGTTCTTAACCTGTTTTGTTCCACGGACCCCTTTGCCAGTCAGGTGAAAACCACGGACCCCTTACTAAGTCCACACTCTACTCTGTATATTTAATAAATACGTCACACCCGCACCAACACATCCCCACAAGAATAATGTTGTTTTTTTTTTAAATTCCAATTCAAACTCACCGACCCCTTGTTAAGGGTCCCTGCCCTACGGCATCCCCTCGCCCTCCACAGCGTTTTGAAAGGAGCAGCTCCTTCCTCTCTAATTAGGGCAGATCACGAGGGGAGCTGGCGAATGGGTACGCTTTTCTTAGCTATGTTGGCAACATGAGACATCCAGTTCTAGAAAAAGACCCCTTGCCAGAACGACTAGTTGAAACAAGAATATGATTGCATCTAGATTTCATCAGAATATGATGAGGTGCCTCATCAAGCAAAGCGGGTGGGGGTGGGGGGCCTTGAGAACATCTATTCTCCTTTTCACTCAAAGCAGTAAAGTTCAGAGTGAGCTCAGGTGACCCCCGTAAAGCTGTGTTCCAGGTGGATGCCCGCTGGGCTAGCACTTAAGAAAATGACGGAGTCCAGGCGTTACCCCCTCTCTGTCCACTTCCCTTCTCAAAAATCACTTTTTCTTATCAACCTTCCTTCAGGAGAAAGGATCTGGAAACTCCAAAACATAAATGATTGATACTTAATACATGACCTCACGCAGGCCAATGCTCGTTTTAAAGGGAACACAAAGCTTTTAGGTTAGAGGAAATGGGCACGTATTTGTAGAGTTTTCATCAGCGGTAGCATTTGGAAGTGCTAAGAGATAAAGGTTCAAATGCTGGTGGGAGATATGCGGGGATCTTCGCTGAGTGAGGAGGGCGGGGCATACAGCAGTGACTCTCAAACGGGAGGGAACAGAGCGGTGCTACGGCATTCGGGGGTGGGGGCGTGGGGAGGGGTAGAGGCCAGGGATGCTGTTCACATCCTGCAATGCACCGGCCAGCCCCCACAACCGGGTATTACCCGGCCCCAAATGTGAACAGTGCCACTCTGAGAGGCCTCCGTGTGCTGTGACCTGCTGAGTGACACTTGGCCCTCCTATTGGAGGGGCAGCAGGGAGAGCTTCAGTGTGCCCTGAAGCAAGGGGCTCCCAAGACTTGGCAATCAGGGCCCAGCTGGCACATGGACAGCCCAAAGATTCAAGTCTCTTGGACGTACACCTACCAACTCCAACACCAAGTATAGGTTTAAGTAGAAGGGACAGATGTCCATGTGTAGGGAAGCCATCACTGAGTCCGACTCTGTCACTCTCAGGAGCACAAACTCCCAAGTAGGGCCCACTGGCAAGGCACCAAACTCCAGAGCTATCTGCCCTGACCGTAGGACCTGGGTGTCTCCAGAGCCCTCAGGAGCCCCAGTATTTGGGGGTAGTATCCACTTCGGCAGTCTATGAGCTCCTGCTGAGACGTGCATAAGCATTACCTCTGGGATGACCTCCCGACTCACTTTGAAGTCTCTTAGCCATATAAACTCATTTTTCTTTACTTTTTCGCCCCTTTATTCGAGGAGTTGGTAGGTGTACGTCCAAGAGACTGGAATCTTTGGACTGTCCATGTGCCAGCTGGGCCATAAGCTCCAGGGGAGTTGCAACACCTACTCTCCAGTTCATTGAACTCACCAAGGACAACAAACAAGGAGGTGAGGATGGACAAACACCATACCAAGGAAATAAGAGAGCCTACAACTGCAAGCAAGAGAGTCCCATCCATCAGCTGTATGGGATCGAAGCCCCCTCTCAATTAGAGGTGGAGTGGACGTCACCATCCCAGAATCCTCAGGATTGGGGAATGAACTATGGACTAGAGTGGACTTACTGGTATTCTGCAATAGACTTGTTGTAATTCTAGCAATGGAAGAAATTATAGCATTGATGTGGAGGCAGTGACCACTGAGGCTCTGGGCGCAGGGGGAGGGAAAGACAGGTGTAATGCGAGGGGTTTTTTGGGACTTGGGAATCATCCTGAATGGCATTGCAATGACAGATATATGCCATTATATATCTTCCCATAACCTGCAGAACTGTGTGGGAGAGAGTGTAGACTACAATGTGAACTGTGGTCCATGCTCCATGGCAAAGCCCCAGGATGCGTTTATCAATTGCAATGAATGTGTCACACTAATGAGGGATATTGTTTATGTGGGAGTGTGTGGGAGGTGTGGGGAGCGTGGCACCTGGGAGTCCCTATATTTTTTGTGTAACATTTGTATAATCTAAGTATCTTTTAAAAAATAAATTAAACAAACAAAAAACAACAAAAGTTGTGATCCCGTGACACAGGGTAGCCAGACCTTCTGACTTCCTAGAATTCAAATCTCCAGATTTTTACATGAAATCGCTAAAATTTAAAATACCAGCAATGAATCCAGATTAACAAAATTGAGAGACGCAAACAAAGCCTGACCATGGGCTCGCTGGTGGCTGATTCACAAGCTCTGCCCCAGATTGTCCCATCCGTGTCCTCGTGAGCTGTCCAGGGCTGCAAGGTACCAGGCCAGCTTCTGGCAGCCAGGCCTTCTGCGTCCGTGAGCAGGTCTGTCCTAATGACTGTTTCGGCTCTAAGGGGGGAAAAGTAGCGATTGTTCTAAAGCAGGGGCTCTTAATCTTTATTGTTCCACGGACCCCTTACTAAGTCCACACTCTACTGTGTGTCATTTAATAAATATATCACACCTGCCCCAACACGTCCCCACAAGAACAATGTTTTTTTGAATTTCAATTCAAGCTCACGGACCCCTTGTTAAGAACCCGTGTTCTAAAGTTTCTCTAGTACTATTGAACATAGTTTCCCAAAGCAATTTTACCTTTTCCTCTTTGTAAAATTCTCTTGGATGCAATATGCACATTTCAGATTCCGGGCTTTTCTCTTACTAGTTCAATTATCTATCCGATAGGGTGGTTGAAGGGATTAAATAAGCTAAGGTACGTGGAAGTTCCTCATGTAGAGCTGTCTGACACTAAAAGAGATGTTAGTTGATTCTAAATACAAAGATAAAACTTTTACTGTTTGAACGGGCAGGGCGCGCATATATTTCTTTCCGACTGCATAGTTTGTGACTGGTTCCTGGGATTACAAGCTGAGAGTTCCCACCGCTTGAACTTGGAGGGGAAACACATGGTCTTTGTGTCTGGGAGGTAGGCTTGAGATTTCCTTTGTCTCTCCCTGCTTTGGGGAAAAGTAAATTTGGCATGGCCTTTGAATGTCTGCCTCCCCCACACTTTTTTTTTTTTTTTTTTCCTTTTTAGTATGGAAGCTTTGTAAACTTGCCTTGTTAAAAACAAGCACCATCTTCATACCTGCTGAAACCCACGGCTCATCCAGAGGCTACGTAATAAACAAAGGGGACGGTGATAGCAATGGGGCAGACAGCCCGTCCCACGCAGGTAAGCCTGCGTGGCTGCTCCAGCCGGGGAGGGAGCCCGTTTGTAAAGAGCTCTTTATTGACTTTCACCTCCTCCAGCCCTGCCTGAGCCAGGAGAGCGTTGTCGATGAGACAGGCCAATTTTACCCGTCTTACACAATAGTGCATTACAGACTTTCCAGGAAGATGCCACTCAGGGTGAATCACCAAATTCAGGATGAAAAGGTTTTGATTTGCAAAAGTGCTCGAGCGTTTCTCTTTAGAGCTGGAGCTGACAGGGAAGAAACCAGTGCAACATGCAGCTGCTTCACCTTTGGGCCAGGTGCACTGGCAAGCACCCCACGGTGGAGCAGGGCTGATGCGCCCAGCATTCACAGGCGCCTTTGTCACTCTGTGGGTGCCGGGTCCGTGAATGCCTTATTTAAGGTGGAGAAGAAGGAGAAGGTGCTGGTGATGGTGTCTTATTGAAGTGAGTGGAACTGAGGCAAAGCACGAACTGCAGGTTAACAGTGATTGAAATTACTGTTAAAATGTTCAGGTCCGCAAATGGATTTCATCAACACAGGTGAGAGGCACTGCGAGAGGATGCTAGATTGAGGATTGTGTCATTTAGCATGATTTCAGATACTAGTAACCGAAAATTTGTCTAAAGTGACTTAAACTTTTCAGAGTTTGGGTTCAGAACTGGCAGCATCAATCACTTGGGAGTGTGTTGAATCAACAGGCCCAGCCCAGACCTCCAAATCAGAATCTGCATTTTAACAAGAACTTCAGGTGATTTTATGACATTATAGTTTGAAAACTAGTGTCTTAAAGATACTTTTATTTTAAAAAGCTCAAATAATAAATAGCTTAGAGGTAGGCTATTTCAGGGTTGGTTATCTCAGCAACTCAACAATATAGGAAGAGCCTGGGTGTTTTCTAATTTTTTGCTCTGCTCTGCTTAGTATGTCTACTTTTATACACAGGTGTAGCCTCCTGTGGTCACAAGATGGCTGCAGAAGCTCCAGGCATTACTTCACACAGTTGTGCAAAAAGGCAAAGAAACATTTTCCAGAAGCCACTTAGTAGATTTCCCCTCATGTGACATGTCTCATATCTAATTGGCCAGAATTGCAATCACTTGCCCATTCCTAAACCAATCACTGGCAAGGGATTAGAATGATAATTGGCTAAGCTCAATGAACATTTAACCTCTGCAACCAGCTAAGGCCCTTGGCATACTTTAAAGCACATGGTAATTAAATTTCTGAACAAAATGGAGTTCTGTAACCTGGAAGAAATAAGAGTCAGTAGGAGAGAGAGCTGCTGGGAAAAACAATTAACAGTGTCTGCTGCAAGAATGTTTTTTTGAGGCTGGTCACCTGTATCTTTAGACCTTCGGAATTTCTTCTTGAGTTATTTTTTTAAAGGTTACAAAATCTTAGCTTCTGAGGGTTCCCTCTGTTACAGATCCAAGGGCTCTTGTTTTAGTGACATATATAATCTTGAATAGAAAAATAAGTTTGTACTATAGAAAATTCCTAATAATAGAGTCATAAATATAATTATAAAATTTTAAAACTATAAGGTTCTTTTAAAACTATTTAGTTTGGTGCCCTTATTTTATGGATGAACAAAAGGTCCAAATAATTTGTATACTTGTCAGCTGTGTTGGGACTGGACTTTATTTATGCAGTACCTTCTTTTTTAAATATTTATTTTTATTTTTATTTTTGAAGAAGATTTATATTTCATAAATGTTACATCGAAAATATAGGGGATTCCCACATACCCCACTCCCCCCCCCCCCCAAATTTTCCCCATCAACAACAGCTTTCATTAGTGTGGTACACTTGTTAGAATTGATGAACACGTATTGAAGGATTGCTACTAACCATAGTCTATAGTTTACATTATGGTTTACACTTTGCACACACAATTTTATGGGTTTTAACAAAATGTACAATGGCTTGTATCCATCATTACAATGTCATGCAAAACAATTCCTATGTCCCCCAAATGCTCCATGTTACACTGATTCTTCCCTCTACCTCCCCTCAGAACATCTGGTGACCACTGCCTTTATATTAATATTACAAGTTCTTCTATTACTAGAATAATCTTAAGTCTAAAGTAGTTCATAGTTGAAGTAGTCCATAGTTGCATGGCCCCTTATGTTTGTTCATTCCTCAATCTTGAGGATTTGGGGATGGGTGATGCCCACTCTGCTTCCAATTGAGAGGGGGCTTAGATCCCATGGGGCAGATGGGTGGAACTGTCTTGCTTGTAGTTGTAGATGCACTCTGTTTTTGGGGATGGGCATTGTCCATCATCCTCCTTTTGTTAGTTGTCCAGGGCAAGTCTGATGAATTGGAGAATAGGTGTCAGCTGCAATTCTGCTGAGATTCAGGGTTCAAACGGCATATGAGCAGTTGGGAGATTTAAGTCTTTGAGACACATATTTAATGGGTGTAGTGCTAATTACAGATTCAAATAAAAGGTCCAGAAGAATCATGTGTAGGAAAATTATAAATGAGTCCAACTCCGATACATTGGGGGGATAGGTTATCATATATTCCAAGGTAAGGCCTACTGACAGGGTGCTGAATTCCTGGGGTTGTCTGCTCTGCCTATAGTGTCCCAGTTTCTCTAGAGTCTTCAGAGCGCCCCCTGCTTGAGGCACTGTTAATTGAAGCAATCAGTGAGATCCTCCTAAGATGTGCATAAGTGTAACCTCTGGATTGACCTCTTGACACACTTTGAAATCTCAGCCTTAAAAACTCATTTATATTTAATATTTCCCCCTTTTGGTCAAGGTCCTTTTCCAAGTGCATCACTTGTTGGCGCTTGGTAATAATCATTCGGTACCAGGGAGGTTCATCCCCGGGAGTCATATCCCACTCCAGGGGGAAGGTAGTACGCTTATATGTTAAGTTTGGCTTAGAGCAGGGCCACATTTGAGCAACAAGGAGGCTTTCAGGAGGTAACTCTTAGGCAATATATGATACTAGGCTAAGTTTCAATTTCACAAGAACAAGGTTCACAAGTACAAGCATCAATATCAAGGGCCTGGCATATTAGTCTGTCATTCTTCACTAGGCACTGCCCATGTACTTGGGAGATTCTTGCTGCTCTATTAGAGAATGTAGCAGGACTTCCCAGGATGGGAATTCAGTATTCTTTTCGTTATTGTGTGGGTCTCCACCCACCGAGACAACACCCCATGACCACTTTAACACATTCATATTCCACAGAGGCATGCCCCAGGTGCAAACCTCTCCACACATTCCCCCACCACTGATACCCCACACCAGTTATCCTCCCCTGCCACAGTTACAACTCTTCTGCAACCCAAAACCTCCCCCAAAACAAAACCAAAAATAAATAAATAAAAATAATAAAAAATACAAAATACAAAATAAGAAATAAAATTACAAAATTTGTTGCATTATCTTTTATCCCTGTAATATCTGTTATATTATATGTACATTGACAATTTCTTCTGTATGTTCCCCTAGTGTAGCCCTTTGACAGTTTGTTATAGTTATGAATTCCAAAAATAGATCTTGGAGTATGCTTGTAAACTGGTGTGTTCATCTGGGCACGATTAAGTTATGATTAGGGATTTAATTGGGTCACATCAGTAGGGTGTTGAGCCCCACCTCTTGGTGGGTGGGGTCTCAAAGATAAAAGACATGGCAAAGAACGAGTTGGAGTAATTTTGATGTTGAAGTTCTGATGCTGGTTATTAATGCTGGAGCCCAGGGGAGTAAGCACACAGAGGACCTTGGTCATGAGGAAGGAGAGAAGGCTCTGGGAAAAGAGATGAGCCATTTGCCTGATGGTTCACAGTTGGCCTTGTGGAGAGAGGAAAAGCCTAGAGAGCCTCATAGTCTATAGCTGACCTTGTGGAGGAAACAGAGGAGCTGAGCCCAGAGAGAAACGCAGCCCCGGGAAGAAAGGAACCCAAGAAGCCTGAACCCTGGCAAACATCAGCAGCTGCCTTACTCCAACACTTAGCAACAGACTTTGGTGAGGGAAGAAACTTATGCTTTACTGCCTGGTAACTGTAAGCTTCTACCTCAAATAAATACCCTTTATAAAAACCAATCGATTTCTGGTATTTTGCATCAGCACCCCTTTTGGCTGACTAATAAACCTAGTGTATTTTTTTGTTTTTACTCTATTTTCACAGAAGCTTTAGGTTACAGAAAAGTCACATAGAAAATATAGGGGATTCCCATATACCCCACCCCCCTTCATATTTTTCCCTATTAATAGCATCTTACACGAATATAGTACATTTGTTGCAATTGATGACCAAATATACTGTGGTCAATGGTTTACATTACTGTTTGCATTCTGTACTGTATACTTTTATAGGTTCTAACAAAATGCATAATGGCTTGTATCTGTCATTACAAGATGATGCAGAACAATTCCAATGCCCTAAAAATGCCACATGCTCTATCCATTCTTCCCTCCCCCATGGTAACCACTAAGTTGCACTTTTTGAAGAATAAGGTTCATAGTTACATGTATTAATACTGAGGGCTTGACAGATTGGCCTGTCTTCTTTTATTAGGCACTGCAAATGTTCTCAGGAGGCTCTTGCCCCTCTAATTGAGAACATAGCAGGAACCCCCAGGATGCAAATTTAATATTTTCTTGTTTATTGTGTGGGTCTCCACCCACTGAAATGAGACCCTATGACAAGATGAACACTTTAATATTCCATAGAAGCATGCCCCAGGTGTGCCCTTTCCCACATATTCCCCCACCCCCAACATCCTGCACCAATATCTCTTCCCTGCCATATTTGCTAAAAGAGCATTCCCACCATTGTAGTTTTGACCACAGACCTAAAAATCCCCAGAGTTCACCTATTCCTATCCTCCAGCCCACTGCCAGTTCCATGGATAGTCCAACCCCACCCCGCCCCCTCTTACCCTCACATTCCAGTGCCATAGACCCCACTCACATCCCTGCATCACTAACATCCCCATCCACTGCCAAACTACCCCCTTCAACCTTATCAAAGTCTTTGCCCATATTGAGCATTGGCTCACTCCCTCTCTACTCCCTTTCTGTCTCCTGATAACCTATCTTTCAGACTCTAGCTCTGTGAGTCTGCTCAATTTGGCTAGGTCATATCACTGAGGTCATGTAATATTTGTTCTTTAGTGACTGGCTTACTTCACCCAACATAAGGTCTTCAAGATTCATCCATGTTGTCTTGTGTGTCAATACTTCATTCCTTCATACAGCTGAGTAATACTCCATTGTTTGCATATACCAAAATTTTCTTATCCATTCATCTGTCAATGGACACTTGGGTTGCTTCCAACTTTTGGTGATAGTGACAAATGCCTCTATGAACACTGGTGTGCATATATCTGTTCATGTCCCTGCTTTCAATTCTTCTGGGTATATACCCAGCAGTGAGATCATATGGCAGTTCTACAGTTAGCTTCCTGAGGAACTGCCAAACCATGCTCCACTATGGCTGCAACATTCTACATTCCCACCAGCAGTGGATGAGGGTTCCCTTTCCTCCACATCCTCTCCAACTCTTTCAGTCCTCTGTTTTTTAAATAGTCACTAGTCTAATAGGTGTAAGATGATATCTCATTGTACTTTTGATCTGCATTTCCCTAATAGCTAGTGATGTTGAGAATCTTTTCATGTGCTTTTTAGCCATTTGTATTTCCTCTTTGGAAAGTGTCTATTCAAATCCCTTGCCCATTTTTAAAATGGGTTATTTGTCTTTTTATTTTCTAGCTGTAGGGTTTCTTTATATATGCTGGATATTAGGCCCTTATCAGATAAATGGTTACCAAATATTTTTCTGCCATTGATTAGGCTGCTTTTTCACTTCCTTGACAAACTCCTTTTGAAGTCCAAAAGTTGTTAATTATGAGGAAGTCTCATTTATCTATTTTTTCTTCTGTTGCTCATGCTTTGGGTGTAAAGTTTATGAAACCATTTCCTATTACAAGATCTTGTAGTAGCTTTACGGTCTTGGCTCTTATATTATCTTCTAGGGGCTTTATGGTCTTGGCTCTTATATTTAGATCTTTGATCCATCTTGATTTAACTTTTGTATAGGGCATAGATGGAGATCCTCACTCATTCTTTTGGATATGGATATCCACTTCTCCCAGCTCCATATTTTAAAGAGGCCATTCTGTTCCAGTTGAGTGGGCTTCATGGCCTTGTCAAATATCAGTTGACTATATATGTGAGGATCTATATCACAACTCTCAATTCAGTTCCTTTGGTCAGTATGTCTATCCTTGTGCCAATACCATGCAGTTTTGACCACTGTAGCTTTCTAGTATGCTTTAAAGTCAGGTAGCATGATTCCTCCAATTTTGTTTCTCTTATTCGATATGTTTTAGGTTATTTGTGGCCCCTTGCCCTTCCAAATAAATTTCATAATTAGTTTTCCAATTCAGTAAAAATGCTGTTGTAATTTTGGGGGGATTGCATTAAATCAGTAAATCAATTTGGGTAAGACAGACATCTTAAAGATATTTAGTCTTCCAATCCATGAACATAGAATATTCTTCCATTTATTTAGGTCTTCTTTGATTTCCTTGAACAATGTTGTATCGTTTTCTGTGTACATGTCCTTTATATCTTTAGTTAAGTTTATTCCTAGATATTTGATTCTTTTAGATGCTATTGTAAACGGAAAGTTTATCTTGATTTCCTCCTCAGATTTCTCATTATTTGTGTACAGAAATGCTACTGATTTTTGCATGTTGATCTTATATTCTGCTACTTTACTGAACTCGTTTATCAGCTCTAGTAACTTTGTTACAGATTTTTCAGGGCTTTCTATGTATAGGATCATATCATCTACAAACAGTGAGATTTTTGTTTCTTCCTTTCCAGTTTGGATGCCTTTTATTTCTTTTTCTTGCCTAAGTGCTGAGCAAGTGCCTATAATACAATGTTAAATAAGAGCAGTGACAGTGGGCATCCTTATCTTATTCCAGATTTTAGAGGGAAAGTCTTTAGCATTTCACCCTCGAATGTGATGTCAGCTGTGGGTTTTTCATAAATACTCTTTATCATGTTGAAGAAGTATTCCTTCTTTTCCTATCTTTTGAAGTGTTTTTATCAAGAAAGGATGCTGTATTTTGTCAAACGCTTTTTCCTGTCACTCTATTAATGTGGTGTATTACATTGATTGACTTTCTTATGTTGAAAGATTCTTGCATACCAGGGATGAAACCCACTTGATCATAGTGTATGATTCATTTGATGTGTTGTTGAATACGATTAGCAAGTATTTTGTTGAGGATTTTAGCATCTAGATTCATTAGGGAGATTGGTCTGAGATTTTCTTTTCTTGTGGCATCTTTATGTCAGATTGGTAATAGGGTGATGTTGGCATCATTGAAAGAATTAGGCAATATTCCCTCCACTTCTATTTTTTGGAAGAGTTCAAGCAGGATTGGTGTTAGTTCTTTCTGGGATGATTGTTAGAATTTACCTGTGAAACTATCTGATCCTGGGCCTTTCTTAGTTGGAAGGTTTTTGATGACTAATTCAATCTCATTACTTGTGGTCTATTGAGTTAATCAATTTCTTCTTTTGTCAATGTAGGCTGCTTGTGTGTTTCTAGAAATTTGTCCATTTCATCTAAGTTATCCATCTTGTTGGGATACAGTTTTTTTTAAGTACCATCTTATGATTCTCTTTAATTCTGTGGGACAGTGGTGATATACCTTCCCTTGTTTTTTTATTTTATATATCTGTATCTTCTCTCTTTTTTTCTTTGTTAGTCTAGCTAAGGGTTTGTCAATTTTAATTAATCTCAAAGTAACAGCTTTTGGTTTTGTTAACTTTTTCTAGTGTTTTTTTTACTATTATTATTCTCAATTTCATTTAGTTCTGCTCTATTCTTTTTTATTTCCTTCTTTCTGCTTGCTTTGAAATTGTTTGTTGTTCTTTTTCTAGTTCCTCCAGGTATGCAGTTAGGTCTTTGACTTTAGCTCTTTCTTCTTTTGTAATATAGGCATTTATGGCTATAAATTTCCCTCTTATCACTGCTTTTGCTGCATCCCATAGGTTTTGATATGTTGTGTTCTCATCTTCATTTGTTTCAAGTTAGTTACTGATTTCTTTGCAATTTCCTCCTAGACTCACTTATTGTCCAAGAGTCTGTTGTTTAACTTCCATATCTTTGTGCCTATTCTGGTTATCTGCCCCTTATTAATTTCTAACTTCATTCTTTTACAGTCAAAGAAATTACTTCATATAATTTCAACTTTCTGAATTTGTTGAGAGAGGTTCTATGACCTATAGTGTGATCTATCCCAGAGAATGATCCATGTGCATGTGAAAAGAATATATATCCTGCTGTATTTGGGTGTAATGTTCTATATATGTCTATTAGGTCTAGATCCTCTGACATATTATTCAAGGTCTGTTTCTTTATCGACCCTATGTTAAGATGTTCTGTCTAATGGTGATAATGGTATATTAAAGCCCCCCACTATAATTGTAGAGGCATCTATTTCTCCACTTAGTTTTTCCAATGTTTGCCTCATGTATTTTGGGGCACCCTGGTTAGGTGCATAAATGTTTATGATTGTTCTTTCCTCTTGATAGATTACCACTTTTATTACTATATAGTATATATACTATACTATATAATGTTCTCCTTTGTCTCTTACAATAGTTTTACATTCAAAGTCTATTTTGTCTGATATTACTATAGTGACTCCTGCCCTTTTTTGGTTATTGTTTGCATGTAAAATTGTTTTCCAACCATTCACTTGCAACCTCCTTGTGTCCCTGGGTCTAAGGTGAGTTTCTTGTAGACAGCATATAGATGGGTCATATTTCCTTATGCCAATCTGTGTCTTTTGATTGGAGAGTGTAATCCATTAACATTCAATGTTATTACTGTCAAGGCAGTACTTACATTAGCCATTTTTTCTTTAGGTTTATATATGTTATATTTTGTTTTATTTCTCTTTTTATCTTTTTAGTTATTCTTACTAAGAATCTTCCTTTCTACACTCTCCTCTAACCCTCTCTCTCCTGTTTTTTTCCCCTTTCAACCTGTAGAACTCCCTTTAGTATTTCTTGAAGGGCAGGTTTCTTGTTGACAAACTCTCTTAATTTCTGTTTATCTGTGAATATTTTCAACTCTCCCTCATTTTTGAATGCCAGCTTTGCTGGATACAGAATTCTTGGCTGGCAGTTTTTTTTTTTCCCTCTCTTTTAGCACTTTAATTATGTTATACCATGCCTTCTTGCCTCTACAGTTTCAGGTGAGAAACCAGTGCTTAATCTTATCGAGCTTCCCTTGTATGTGATAGAGCTCTTTTTTCTTGCTGCTTTCAATATTCTCTTTTGTCTTCAGTGTTTGACAATTTGATAAGTATATGTCTCGGAGTAGGCCTGTTAGGCACTGTTTGGAATGTGCTCACTTCCAGGACATGTACATCCATGTCCTTCAAAAGAGTTCGGAAATTTTCAGCCATTATTTCCTCCAACACTCCTTCTGCCCCCTTTCCCTTCTTTTCTCCCTCTGGGGTGCCTATAATGCCTATGTTTGTGTGTTTCATGTTGTCATTCAATTCCCTGAGTCCTGCTGAATTTTTTCTATCTTTTTATCCATTTGTTTTACTATCTGTGTGATTTCACATGTACTATCTTCAATGTCACTAATTCCTTCCTCTGCCTGTTCAAATCTGCTGTTATGTGCTTCCAGTGTATTTTTGATTTCTTGCATTGTGTCATTCATCACCATCAGATCTGTTATCTTTTTATGTATGTTCACTATTTCTTCAGTAAATTACCCCAATGTCTTCTCCCCCCACACACACCGATTGCTCCCTTGTCTGTTTGCTTGTTTTTTTTTTTTTTGCTCATTGTTTGTGCTCATTGTTGGTTTTTTGGCTCATTGTTTTTGCTCATTGTCTGTTCACTGTTGTTGTTGTTTTGCTTGTTGTCTGATCATTGTTTTTGCTTCTTCTTTAGGAGGCACTGGGAAACGAACCTGGGACCTCCCCTGTGGGAGACAGGTGCTCAACTGCTTGAGCCACATCTACTCCCTATTTGTTTGTTTTTGCTCTTTGTCTGCTCACTGTTTTGCTCATTGTCTTGCTCATTATATTTGCTCATTGTTGGCTCATTGTTTTTTCTCATTGTCTGCTCATTGTTTTTGCTCGATATCTGTCTTGTTGTCTACTCATTTTCCACTTGTCTTCTTTAGGATGCACTGGAAACTGAACCCAGGACCTCCCATATGGGAGGTGGGTGCTCAACTGCTTAAGGATGCTTAACATCCTTTATCTCTCTCTCTCTTTTTTTTTTTTTTTGGTTTATGCAACTTTATTGAAGAAAAATAAATCAATTACTAGCAGAGCTATTAGTTGATCACTCATCCATTGACAACTTGCTTCATTTATTCAGTGCTATATTAAAGTGTATTGGAAGATAGATTAACTAATAGCTCCAAGCTTCCTAACAATTTAAATGAAAATTACAAAATGTTTGAGACCCTATTTTGGAATACAAAGGGTGTTTGACTTCCAATTTCCATTCTCTGTAGAACAAGAACAGGTCATTCCTTTATTGACATGCATAAAATACATCACATTTTCTGTTCTGTTGATGCTATAAATTCAATACCAATTCTCCAGCCACATCAGTTATGAGCATAAAGTATATCATGTAACCTCAAATCTCTAACAGTGGAAGGCTTAAAGAATGGATGCTGCTATAGAGTAATGCTGCTTCCTTTGATGTGACAACTGAACATCCATCTCCCTCCCCCTCAGATGACTTCTTCAGCATGTTAGAGCAGTGAGGAATGGTTTTAGTCTCATAACCAAGTTAGAGTGAAGACATTGGCCACATAATACACATGCTCCGTTTTTTTTTTTTTTAATTCTGAATCTTGGGCAACTGTTCTCTTGTAACTACTTTACAGTTTCTAAAAGCAGTTATTGTCCAAAGCTGGAAGAACTTAAGTCTTCGCAGATGAGCATGTGAATGAATGGAGGGAGGTAAACAAAAAATAAAATTAAAAAAGATGAGGTCTGATAGGGGAGCAGCCGGATAAGAAAATCAAAAAAGGAACAGTAATTTAAAGTTTATTCCAGCTATAATGCAGGTTATTCTGACTTTAAGGTAGCATCACATGGCATTCTTCTGAGTCCATTCCCGAGATATTCTGTTGTACTTATCTCTCTGTTTTATAAATCCGTGCAATCTCTGGCACTAAGGGGTCATCTGGATTCGGATCACATAGCAGTGAACAAATGGATAAAAGAACTTTAGAAATAGTTAAAGCAGGAGACCACTGTGATCTTAGAATATCGAGACAAATGCTGCCATTACTGTTAATATTTGGATGATAAATTCTTGTTGTAAATGCAACCTTAGGTGGTTTGAAGGGGTAGTCTGTAGGAAAATGAATTGTCAAAAAGAATACACCGCCTTGATATGAGCTGTCATTAGGTCCCATAATTGTGGCTTGCCAATGAAACATATCATCCCCAACTGGACCTGCAGAACATCGTGCTGGGGGGTCACGGGCCAAATCACTAAGTTCCTTATTAATCTGTTTCAGCGCCATAGTCTGTGCTTTTCGTCTGGCTCCGCACTATCTCGGTGTGCACTCAAAGGTCCGGCCAAAACTCTTGATTATCACGGCGGCGGGGAAGGATTCTATCTTCGTCTCACACCGGTTCTGCCAGACACAGGCGCAGAGGGGCCGGGGCCTCCCTCAAGCTGCGGCCTCGGCCTCCTCCCCGCGCGGCAGCTGGTGCCTCCCCGGCCCTACGGGGCTCACGCGCACGACACCCATCCTTTATCTCTTTATCTCTTCCTTCACTTTATTAAGTTGATTCATGGTATTTGTTTGGACATCCTTGATTGGTTGCTCCACATTCTGCATCTCCTCTTGTTTTTCAGTTTGTTCATTAGACTGTGCCATGTCTTCCTGTTTCTTAGTATGGCTTGTAATTGTTTGCTGGTGTCTAGTTATCTGCTTATCTTGAAGGGCTTATTCAGATGGTCAGCTTCTCTTTCTAATCTAGGGTTTTATTTTGTTTTGTTTTGTGTTAAGGTTCCTCTTTGACACTTGGTTCTACTTATTCTGTATCCTTGTAGTTGTCTGTGTTCCCTTGAAAAAATATTAAGGCCAGAGAAAAGGAAAGAGAGAAGAAGTGAAAAAAATAATAGTGATAATAATTTTTTTAAAAAGATAGAAAATGAACCATAAAAGAGCCAGGAAAAATAAATAATAAGAATGAAAAATTATAAAAAATACAAAGAAATAGGAATAAAAAAGTAGTATAAAAAATAAAACAAGAAAAAATAGAATAGAATAAAATACTGGAAAGATGAGAAGAAAAGGAGAAAAAAAAAGACCAAACAAGAGAAGATAGAATGAAAGAAAAGCAATGGAAGAGAGAAAAATGAAAGAAAGAAAAGAAATAAAGAAACTAAAGAGCAAAGAGAAGTAAAAGAAAAGAAAGGAAACAAAGAAAGAGAAAAACAAAAAACCAGAAAACAACCAAGGAGAAACAGGCTTCACTCTTAGGCCCATAGGAACCATCTTAGTCTGCCCGTGCTCATCAATCAATCACCCTGTAGCCTGCCCACCACAGGTAAGGCACCCAGTTTTAGAGAATAAAATAAAGAACGAAAACAAAATGAAATAAAATAAAATAAAAATAATAAATATATAATAACAGATAAAAAAAAAGAAAACAAAAAAATGCCAGTCTATAAGTTCCCTATCACAATGTTCTGGCTGGGTGCTTGACAACCCGGTGGCTCACTCTCTGGATCCCTTCTCTTAGGAGGTAACTGGGATTGAACCAAGGACCTAGTATATGTGAGGCGGGCTTTCCTCCCCTGAGCTACCCCACTCTACAGGTTAAGCAGGCTTCTGAAAGCTTATCTGGCTCTCCCTGCCCTCTTTCCCTTAGGCGAATTAGGCTTCTAACAGTTTGCCGGCTATTTCTCCTGGCTTCCTTTTCTCCCTGGCTGTAAGGTGCCTGTCTGCCTACCCCCTCACTGTCCTAGTTTCTCTCTCTTAGGGCGGGTGGGTGTGACAGCCAGCCTGATCAGATCCCCCCTCCCCTCTCCCTGGGGCCACTTTCAGTGCCGACTGGGGTCTTTTATTTTTTCCCTCCATTTTTCCTGCCCTCTCTCCCCTCACCTGTACATCTCTCTCTCTCTCTGAGTTTGCTGGGTGCTGGTCCCATACCTATTTCCCCTTCAGCTCCCCCATGAATAGGTCTCTTTCAATCTCTGTTTGCTGGGCTTCCTACAGCCGAGATTCAAAGCGGGCTCAGCTGGCCGAACTCACTGAAGAGAAACCAGTCTCTGCTCTCCCCCAACCCCTCTTCCTCCCAGAGAGAAAGACCTTCCTTCTCCCTTAGTTGGCTTCAGTGAGCCAGGGGTTTTACCAAGGTTATTTGCCTTGACAGGGGGTGGTATATGTGCCGTTTCCAGCTGCAGGGATGGGTAACTTACCTTTTTCATTTGGCCTCTTTGTGTCACCATCTCTCTTCCTCCTGGATGATGCACAGCACTCTTCTGGTCTGCAGATCCCCAAAGCAGCTCCCTCAGATAGCTTTTTGCCCCTCCTCCACTGTTTTTCTAAGAGAGTTGAGCCCTGCCTTCCTACTCTGATGCCATCTTCCCGGAAGTCCCCACAGTACCTTCCTGATAGGGGATAGTTCATCCTTTCAATTTGATGCTGGATTTTGAAGATCTAGATAATTTTACCTCTCTAGAGAGCATGAAAGATTATGTAGAATGCATTGCATCAAAGACATTTTAAAGACAATCCAAGGGAAATAAGACTCAATGGAGCGGGTCTTAGATTCCCAGTTATCGGTAAACTATGAAACCAGAAGGGCAGGACTGTGTATAGTGCAGTCAGTAGGCACTTGACAAGTGTTTGTAGAAAAATGAACAGAGTGGATAAACAGAGTGCATTAGGTATTAGCACTTCTTTCTATAAAGAGAACTGTCATTGACCTACCTTCACTGGTGTCATCCTAATTTGTCTTACATTGCCTTATTGACTTCATTGGCATGAGTAGGATAGAGCCAATGAATCCACAAGTATGTATTTTTCCTTTCATACTCTGATTTCTAGGAGGCTGAAAGAGAAAAAGGAAATACAATATTAGAATTAATAAAAGCATCATGTTTAGTAAGAGGAGACAGTCTTCACACCATCCTTTGTATTGATTCTATCTTGGGATTGTTTTGTCAGTTCCCAGCACCATGTTTTTAAAAGGCCCTGGATTGATAAAATATACAATGATGATAAAGATGATGAAAAAAAATTAGGGCCAGATGCTATTTTAAACAAACCCATTTTTATTTTTGTTGAATTATTACACACCCCTGTGAGGTAGATACATCAGAGATAAGAAAACTGAGGCTCAGAAAAATTATCCTGACTAAACACAGCTATTAAACAGTGGAACTGGGATATGAACTCATACCTGTCTAACTCCTAAATAAATGCCTGCCTTTTCACCATCTTTGACAGTTTAAAGCTTTTGTGAATCCCATAAAGGATCATGTTCTTGGAGCTAATCCATTTCTGTGGCTTTGGGACCCTTTGATTGGACTGAATTCAGTTGTGGGCCTTTGATTGGAGTACTTCAGTGAGGTGTGACCCAGGGTGGGCCTTGGCCCTCTTGCTGGAGTCTTTTGAAAATGGGAGAAATATGCAGACACACACAGAGAAAGAGAGTTGCCATTTTACCCTGCCATGTGAGAGAGGACTCCAGGATCACCTGCAGCCACAGAAAGAGAAACCCCTGAGAGGCTGAGAGAGGCCAGAGGCTGGAATCAGAGAAGCCAAAGCTGAAGCAGCAAGGCCCAGAGCAGAGAAAGAGAGAGAGAGAGAGAGAGAGAGAGAGAGAGAGAGAGGAGCCACATGCCTGATCACCCATAGCTGAGCTAGGGGTGAAAGTGAGCCTGGAGGAGAAGGCAGAAACCAGCCACCATTTTCCCTTGCATGTGGCAGAAGTCCAGGATCGCCATCAGCCAACCTTTGAGGAGACAGCATCTCTTGATGATCCCTTCATTTGGACATTTTCATAGCCTCAGAACTTTAAGACTTTACCCTAATAAATTCCCATTATAAAAGCCAACCCATTTTTGGTATTATGCATTAGCAGCCCTTAGCAAACAAAAATATCGCAATAGCTAATGTATCTAGCATCAATTATGTGTTAGACATTGTTCTAAGTGCATTATTTCATTAATTCTTACAAAAAGCCTATAAAGTGGGAAATATTGATCATTCCCTTTTACAGGGAAGGAAAATGAAGCATGGAGAGGCTGAGGAGCCTGCATCCATAGCCCTGCTACCACTAGGAATGAATCTATGTCTCTCTAGCCCTGGAGCTCCAGGACTCCTACCTTGCTATCGCTTGCAGATGGCAAGGAGCATGTTGCTGTATCTTATATTGCTCAGGAGAACAGAACTAGGATTTGGAAGAATTTCCTAAGAACTATACCATGCCAACAATAGACTTATTTGCCTCATTTACAAGTCAGCTGGTGAGAGGTGGCAATTTCATGGTCAAGGAGGTGTAGCCATTTACCCTGCATGCAATCAGAGTCAGGATTGGGCCACCTCTAAAGTCTCTTTCAAGACTAGATTTCTGCAAATGCCCAGGTCTCTTTTGGAAGCAATGTTGCTTTCAGTACTGGGTTGCTCACTTGACCAGAAGTGTGTATCCTGAAAAGGGAAAGGGATAGGTAGAGAAAGGTGACTTTTACTTTGGGCTTCAGGCCCTTTGCTTTCCCACATGCCTATCCCACCTCTAGCTCCTACACTCAAGCCCTGACACTTGCAGTTTACTGTAGATGACATCATTTTTTCCCACTTCTGGACAAAATGTTTCTAGACTTTTCCTTTTAAATAACAGTTGGGCCAATGTTTAGACATATTCACCATTGCCCCCAAATGCTAAGATTTGATCATCTAAACACCTGGAGGTAAAAGTTGGGAACAATAGTTGAAGCTTTCATCAGTGTACGGCTAATAGTGGTCACATAATTCTGTGAAGTTAAGATTGTAGTCAATGAAATCTTGGGTATGTTATGGGAAATGTGTACAAACTAACGTTTGGCCAAAGAAACATTTTCAAATGTCTCAGTTCAGTTTGGCTCCATTCTGGGTAGAAACAGTGATGCCTCAGCAACTTAAAAGTTTACTAAGTGAACTAGTCCTCCTTTTGAATGATGGGCTGGAGCTCAAAAGGCAAATTTCTCAGCTAATAGTGGGCACTTTCGCTTTCTCACTCTCTTCCTATTCCCTTTTCTTTTTCCTACAATATTCTTCCTTGTCTGTTTTGTTCACTTTGGAAACCATTGGTTTCGAAAGTGTACGTGTAGCTGTTTATTTTGCATGTCTGATTCTGTGGGTTTATGGAGTTCCTGAAATTAAGTTAATTTTAAATGGGCTTTACTTACTAATGCTTTGGGCATTGCCTTTAGCAAAGTCAACAAGACAAATCACGGTTACCTTAGTTTGTCTCTTTGAGGAATGTACTTGTTCGTTTGGCTCTTATTCGTAGAGAAGCTTTCTCATTAAAAAAAAAAATAAGGCAAAACCACTGCTATAGCTGAATGTCTGAATTGATTTCTCTTTCAAAAACAGCCATCTTTGATTTTAGAGATAAGATTTTAAATGCGCAAAAAAGCATTTTTGTATGTCAAAAAATCTAGTTTTTTTCATAAGTGCAGAGGATCCTATTCATGACATTATTCTGTGTAAATGCAGAAGTAGAGGGTAGCTCTGCTAAACCCGGAGGTTTCGATTCTGTTCGCAGCACAGCAACCAGTTTGCTTTTACGTAACAGAGAAATTGGGTTACTTCTCAACACTCAGGGTCCCTTTGGAAATTAAGGGTAATCAACTCCTAGTTCAAAAGTGAAGAGATAATGAGATAACGTTCAAAATAGCTTTAACGTCCCTACCTAAATAGGTTGAAGGTGGCTCCTGCCCTCCCGCGAGGGAAGGCCACTCACATTGTTCCCAGTGGAATGGTCTGTTCAGTGAGAGGCCGTCACTCGAGTGCTTTGATAATAATAAGCTTAGATTGACTGAAGATAAAGATGGGAAAGGTTGATTAAGCCATTTAGTCCCTTGACAATTTTGCAAACTAAGCAGTTCTTCTCCCCATCAGTCTTAAACTGTGCCATACACTGATCACGGTTCCGGGCTCCACATGGTGCACCTCCCCCCAACACACACCAAACTGCAAGGTTTTGATTATTCTCCCCCCAGTTAATATGAGATTATTCATTATTCCATTATTAATGATTTTCACTTGGTCTCTAACACCTCTTTTCTCATTCATTGAAAATGTGCTAATGATAGAAGTGCCTATGGTCACTGGCTGGTTAACTAGTTAATCAGTTAAATTCATGGTCTAGTATGACAAGAATAAGAATCTGTCTAAACTGAATATTAAATGTATACCCCAGTCAGCTCTTCAATGTCCAGTCATATCAGTAGAGAAGATAATTGGAAGAGAAGCAGTGATTTAAAATATAACTCTAAATATAAACTCCCTAGGCCAAGTTCAGTAAGCGAAAAGTACTTTTTTTTCCTATTTTCTCTGCAGAATTCCCTTTCACGTTTAAAGCAGCTCCCAATAATCCTATTTCAATCATACAGTGTATCTAAATGTGCAAAGTCAAATAATAAATACAAGCAATGATTTATTAACAATCATGTTTGCATAACATTTTATAGTTTCCCAAGTTTTTAAACCTACTCTTCTTTACATTATCTTCTTATTTTTCTCAAAAGGTTTTTGAAAAGTATCTATGTACTTGTCTCACATTACAAGTAGACGTCAACTTCCATTTATTTCTTCTGTGGTAGTTTCGTGTCGACCTGCGAATTCAGAGAAAGGTGACTTTGAAGATCACCCCTGCAGCTCAGATGCCTGGTTCCACACACAGGGACACGTGTACATGCACACATTTGTCTTGGCTACTATTCCCGGTCAGAAATTACTTTTCTTCCAAATCCCCCTTGATAACTCACATTATATGTGATTTCATTCAATGAATGCCCATCATAAAGGACTTTTATTTAAAGGCAAAGAGTCTGTATAGAAGAAAAAAGAATCAGATGAAGAAAAAAAAAAAGAAAACATGAAACGTAGTTGGGTAAAATGGGGAAAGGCTAATGACATCTTTTTTTAGTTACACAGTCACTTCCAAGACTTGTGCTTTTCTCTAATACATATAGTTTCAGTTCCATGTAGATTCTTAGTACTTTAGATTGAGACTGTATTTTCTTATTCTGAATGATGTTAAATATAGTTTATTATTTGAAAAAATTAATAACTGATTGTGTTCTCAAGAAATTAGGAACAGTGGAATTGACCAGAGGAACTCCAAAAAGAAAGTAAGGGAGAGGATGTTTGTAAGGTGAAGTAAAGGTGCTTGATAGGGAAACAGACCTAGCACTCTTTAGATGACTGAATATCAGCACTTTAAAGAAGGAGACCTCAAGATCATCGAATTTCTTGTCCATGCATCTTGGGCAATCATGCACATAAAGGGTTCTCCCATGAAAATCAGTTCACAACCGTAATATTTTACCAGCATTGCACCCCTTACTCTGCTCACTCCAGCTACACTGGCCTTTCACTTTCCCAAAGGCTCAAGGCTCCTTCCTGCCTCAAGACCTTTGCAAATGTTGTACTCAGCTGAAACACTCACTGGCAACACCCTTACCCAGCTACGGATGCTACAGCTACTCTGGTCTTATGGATGTGTGTGGGGGGTGATACCCAGCGTCCTGCGCAAGAGTGGGATACCGGAGCATGTGGTCAGAGTGAGCAGAGTCAGGGGCCTGCGAGCTGCGGAGGGGATCTTGGTACCTTCCGGTCAGCGAGAGGAGGAAGAGGAGGCCTCCAGGGAGACAGAGAAATGGTGGTGGAAATAGGATTATCAGCTTGGGGTAATGTGTTAGGAGATGAAGAAAGAAAAGAGTTTTAAGAAAACAGATACAAACAGTATTGGATGCTGTGCTAAGCACAATGCTGGCAGGTAGAAAGCACTTCATAGATTTTCATTCCCTCACCTATTCTTTTATTCAATCATTCATTCTACAAAATGTGCGTGTAGCTACTAGGGGCTAGAAGCTGATAATGCGGAGGTGGACAGCACAGGCACTGCCCCTGCTCCGTGAGAAAGTTCACATTCTAGGGCAAGAGGACTGGGGTAAGGAGAGACAATCAACAAATTGAAAATAAATATATACTATATCATGCATATATGATAGACATATATGAAAAGGAACTAAGCAAGTTAAAGGAATAGAAAGATCAGCTGGTGTTACTTTGGGTAAGGTAGGCAGGAACCCCTCTCTGATGGAGGGACATATAAATGGAGAAGAGAATGAAGTGAGGCATAGAGACGTTAGCAGTTGCGGTGGTGATGATGATGATGATGATGATGATGATAAAAACTTGAGAATGGAGTCAATGGTGCCAAGAGATGAGAGAATTGTAAGAAGGATGAAATAGTCGATCAAATGCAACAGAGATGTCAGAATAAGATAAAGACAACCCGACAGTCATTGGAGTGTTAGCTTTGGCAATAAGGACTTGACCAAAAGAGGGCAGGTATAATGACTTGTTTGGAAGGAAAATAAACTGCAGAAGATTAAGGAATGAGTGGGTAAAAGGGAAATGTGTGCATGGGGAGATGCTCTGGAAAATCTTACCCGTGAAGGAAAGGGTAGCTAAGGTAGCAGCTAGAAGCAAAATAGAATGAAATTATTTTTTTTTTCCCTTTAGAGTAGTGTTTCTCAACCTTGGCACTACAGACCTTTTGGACCAGATAATTCCTGGTTGTGGAGGAGCTGTCCTGTGCATTGTAGGATGTCCAGGAGCATCCTTGCCTCTACCTACTAGATGCTGCCAGGGGCACCCCCTCCCCCCAGTTATGACAACCCAAAAAATGTATCTCCAGATATTACCAAGTATCCCTGGTAGGCAAAATTGCCCCGTTGAGAACTACTCCTCGAGACGAAGGCGACCTTTGTATGTTGGAAATGGCGGAGAAAGAGCCAGTGGAGAAGGAGGAAGAAAAGATATTGGAAAGGGAGGGGCTTAATGTGGCAGCAAGAAGTTAGAGTCAGGAAGTTCAACATGTTTCCCTGCAAGTGAGAAAAAGCAGAGCTTTAAGGACGCTTAATAAACGGTTTGTTTTATGACTTTGGGAACAAATGTTGTCATTCTAAATTAAGAAGGGAGCATTCAAGTTGAAAATTAAAAGGAAAATATATTTGGTGTAACAATTTGGAAACCAGCATGCAAACTTTCCAGGAAAAGCAGTATGATTGAAATATAGAACCCATCAGTTATCCTTTTATATATAAATGGAATTAAGACAAATGAACAAATAGTTTAAGGGCGAGAGCGGACCACGTGATCCACAAATTGCCCCCTAGCCTGGGAAGTCTTTAACTTGGGATTGAAGACAGATGTTTCTGATGTGACTCACGGATTTTTACCACTTTCTCATGGGCATGGGCTGAGTTTATTCCCTTCCGTCTCCTGACGATGCTGGTGTCTTGTTTACACAGTTTGAGCTTGCTTACGTGATGCTCGCCCTAAATCACATGGTCCACCGCAAAGGCTGGCTTCCCTTTAGATAGAACATAGTTGGCAAGCTCTAAGGGAATAGACTTGTTTTCTGAGCTGAGTACACATGGTGCTGAGAAATTTGGGAATGCCATCGAATAACAGAATTTTCGAGTTTAGAGGGATTGTCATGCTTATCTTCACAAAAATTTTGTAATTTCTCAAGTTGCCATTTCAAGTATTGCACATTAAAAAAAAATAAAAGTTGTGCCTGGTATAAGAGGAGAACAAATGTGAACATACCGCTTGGCAATTAGGTCCCTCCCCCTGCCTTCCTCAAATTAAAACCAAACGTTAATCTAGACATGGAAAGGCAACTGGCATTTATTGAGAAACTACTAAATATCAAGAACTGCATACATATCAGGAGCTCACATGAGCTGGATATTACTCCCATTTTGCAAGTGAGGAAAACTAGCCATCACAAAAGCTACTGCAAAACCCAACAATATAGAAACAGCTGTTTCATGTCCAGAGTTTATTTCTGGATCTCTTCCCTCCATTGGTTTTTCATCAGTCTCTGATGAGATCTCAGATTCTTTTTAACAGTAAGCACACGAATCGAACTACTTTTGGACTGTTACTCTGGCTATTTTCTTCATCCAGGCAGTCCCTTTACAGTAGAGTTGACAAGTGACTTTGGCTGCTTGCTTCATCCTTAGCAGGGCACTCTTCAGTGTCTCCTGGGAGACCTCCCTAGCAGCACGCTATGGAAATGTATCAATAAAAGGTAATTTCCTTCCAGATTTGAAATAAGAACTTCAGTTTGACCATCAGCCTCCATGAAAGGAAATAGACATGCTCTTTTAGTTCAGTTATGTCTTTGCAAGCAAGATTTTTTGTGTTATAAGATTTACTGGAATTTTATTATATCCACAAGAAAAAAAAAAAAAAAACACCACAACCCTCAGAAAATCGTTAATTACATGAAAGTAACTGATTTCCATTACAAGGACCCTTTCCTTGGCTCGGTAGTTCAGGTCTAATCTATACATTTTCTTAATTTCCATGGTAACTGTTACTCTGTATTACATATTATATATTTACATTTTAAATCTATGTCTGCTGTCAAATGTTTTTTGTTCGGTTGCTTTCTTTTCATTTGGCTCTTAAGAACCCAGACAACCCAGAATAACTTGCTGAGTATATTTAGCCACAGGAAAAAATAATGTCTCTCTGATAAGCTTCACTTCTCCCAAAGGGACAGACTGAAGTGATTTAAAAAAAAAAAAAAAATCTGCGGGGGTAAGCTTCAGGAAATTCTGGGTAAAGAGATCCTGTGCATTTCTAATCCAGCATCTCACTCAACTGAACAAGGGCTATTTCACCAGCATGCCTGTAGGTGAAATGATTTTCAAGGCATAGTTGGGTGGGCCACTGGGGAAAGAGGCATGAGTGGCCTCTATGTCTCAGAGGTGGTCAGCAAGGGATGCAAATCCCTCCCCCCATCCCCCCAGGCTGTGTGTACCACTCTTCCTCTATACAAAGACAATTTGCTTTTCATGTAGTAATGAAGAACAATGTTTAACAGACAAAGGAGCTTCTAGTTTATTATTGTGCTGTCTTTGAGTAGCGCTAGATGCTGGGAAAAATGGTAATTCACAGTGTGAAAGCTTCTTTTCCAGCCGTACGGGTTATGGCTGGGCATGTACATTGTATATTGCAGATGGTACAATAGTGAACACTGTGAGAATGAGCAAAGAGTGAATTACAGCCTTTTTCCCCCCTCGCTGGCCAAGAAACCAGGAATTACTTCGCAATGATTTTTTTTTTTTTTTTACTGATGCCTGTGTGTTTGTATGGATTATTCCTTAGCAATGTGCACTGCTGGATTCTGATAAATGGTTTTAGGTTTTAGGACTTTTAAATTAAGTATAAAACCTACAACGATGCTCTTAGAGCACCTATGTTCACCTCCCCCCCAACCTCAGTAAACGGATACAGGGTACAGGGGGCGCCTCATTAACTTATTTCATGCAAATAAAAACATATCGCATGATTTCGCCTTAACTGTATAATCACTGAAACATGATGGTGCTGATAAATGCAACAAACTTTGGGAGGGGAAAATTCAGCATCTTGTGTCGGTTCCCTTATTCTGCAAGGATTTATAGCCCTTGTAAATCTGACTTAAATGGAAAAATAATGGGAATATGTCTTTCCTTCGTAAAATAATCTGCTTTGCTCTACTTAGTCTTTTTTCTATGTTGTTGGACACTCAGTCGATATAGAATTGGAGGAATGGGAGACCAAGCCCAGATGAGGAGCCAGCTCAAATAAGCACGCTTATATGCTTCGATTCAGTGTTCAGATATTCTTATCAATGACTTCCAGAAAGTGACATTGATTTGCTTTGGAAACAATGATGGAAAAATAGCAAATGTGAGCCAGAATGCTTTCAGAGTTCTAAAATCATACTGGAAAATGTCCGAGCATTCCAACTCAACTATAAACAGCACTATGTTGTATTTATGGGGGATGAAAAACCTGTTTTTAAACGTCTTTTGAGATAATATTTCTATGTTTTTAATTTATTGAATTAAAGCCAGATTTATTCAATTAAGATAATACACTTCAAGGTTAACTGCCATTTGCTGTTCATTTAGGCAAGCTATTGTAAGGTTATGTAAATTTCTTGAACAGACACTACTTGAGTGTCTTAATTACAAGCAAAAAGTGTCATTTAAATATGAATTAAGTGAATAGTTGCCTGTATTTCCTGTTCCTCTTGAGTCTGTCATCTTAAAATGTAAGGGCTACCCAATGATCTGTTCTGGGTCCTAAGATTTTTCTTCCTATCAAAGAAAAATACCCCCACTACTAAATAATATTTTAAAAAGTAGAAAAACCTGTAAAAATGCCATTATTATCACATTGATCATTAATCAGAGCAATATCTGCAATGGATTACACAGTGCCAATGTTTTCCAGTTGGCCACTAATGGCCAATTTCATATTGTTAGTGAAAATTTTAAATTATTCTATTTTATACTGGGGGGGGGGGATGATTTACTGACCTACCATTTGCCCCAATTCCCTATAAATGTGAATTCACATTTTTAAAATACCTTCTTTTAAAACTACCCATTTATAATGCATACTAAATTGTTTTCAGACTCAAACACTGGGATGTGTATATTTTTTCCATTCCCTTATCTGTATCATTTTGGCTGCAGAACTGTCACAACTATAGTTGTGTTTAGCAGAAGTGACCTGTGACCTGATACGCTGCTGATTTCTGTGAAGTAATTCCCTGTGCATCTCGGACTTACTGTCAAATACTGTTTTTGTTTGTCTCTGTGGTTTTGGGATGGTCCTTGTATATAAAAATGACCTGGGAACAAATCTGGCATTAATCAGGAAGGAAGGGAAGGATTCACAATGAGTTAATGAAAACCACACCTCGGTTCTGCAGTGTGAGTTCCCAGCTCCTGGCCGGAGCCTAGGGGGCTGCAGCCTGGGAAGATATTCCCAGCCGCCCCCCAAGGTAGCTTCTGCTCACTCCCCCAGGAGTGAGAAGTTCACTGTTCACTCGGCGCTTGCATCATCCTTTCCCGCATGTTCCCACTGATACATTAAAGGAATTAATTGCTCATAATGATCTCACCATCTGTTGAGAGAGGTTCATACCTACAGGCTGGTGGCATGTGGTGGCTCTATTCAGGGATCAATAGGCAACGCCGGGAGAACGCTTTCCCACATCGCCGTCCTTTGCGCGCCGAAAGGGGGAGGAGAGCTCGGTGCCGGCCATCTGCTCCTTGTCTTTCTCTGGGAGACCTCGATGCGGTCCAGCACAGCTCTGATCTGACTCCAGTCCGATTGGAATGTGGCTGATCTGAGAGCCTCTCAAAGCTGTGAAAGTGAGTCAAAAGGAGATGCCCATTGTCCGGCATGGCTGAAAGAAAATGATCACTTTAAAATTCATAACTCCCAGGTGCCTGCCATCTATTCATGGGAAAAAACCCTCTGAACTTCTCCTCATTAAAGAGAGAGAGGGGAGTCTTGCTAAAAAGAGAGAAAAGGAAGTAGTTTGTGGGAATGTGCAGGGGATTTTCAGGCCAAAACAAATGAGGAGTTTGGAATTTTTCACTTGTATTAAAAGGGCTATGTAGGGAAGGGAAAGCTCTTATTATTATTGTTTTTTTTTTTAAAGGGCAGAGGCTTTCCTGGGGCACTGTAGCAATTAATAAAGAACATTTTAATTTTTCCCCAGGAGAATTCAAAGATCACCCCCCCTTACCCTCACACCCCATCTTTTTGCTTTTATTACCTGAAGCTGAGAAAACTTTCTCTCTTGATTCTGGACAACATTCATAGTCAATTTCCATTCCCATCCCACTAGGGTGCAATTTAGGTGGGAATTTTAGGAAGAATGAGCATCTGTTCTAGAAATTTCTGGATATGGTATAGGACATCTGCTGGGCACAGTGAAAAATCTATCAGGTGTTTCAGAAGAGAAGTTTATTCAGCAGGGTGACCCAGGCATATTAGGAACAGGCGTATTTCTCTGCCTTGGACAATAGCAGAGCTGTGGGGAAATAGTAAAGAATTAAAGAGAAAATCTCTGTGCCTAGGCAACTTGAGATCCAGCTGAGTCCCAGAGCTGGGCACATCACAACTAAGCTGCTTACTGGTCATTGTGGAAAGCTGATGTTGCACCAAAGACGCACAGCAATTCAGAGAGGATTTATGGATTGATAGCTTGAGAGCAAAACAGAAGTACAAATAGAGAGACCTATGTTCTGCCTCTTGACAATCTTTTATCTTACAGATGGTGACACTTAAGACCCAAAGAGGTTAAGTGACATGCTCAAAGTCACACAGAGTTAGTTATAGAACCCGGGCTGTAACCTTAACTTACTTAAACTGTGGGGTTTAAAATTATTTTTGCTCAGCTTTCCTTAATTAAAATATAGGTTAGTATTGCCAACCCTAATAATGTAATAGTAGCTTCAAAAATAATTTCTTCGGGAAGCGGCTGTGGCTCAGTCAGTAGGGCTCCCGTTTACCATATGGGAGGCCCCTGGTTCGGTTCCCGGGGCCTCCTGGTGAAGGCAGGCCCGCCCGCACGGCGTGGTTAGCTGACCCAGCGAGCACAAGCAGCAAGGGGGGGATAAATGAATAAATAAATAAAATCTTAAAAAATAATAATAATAATAATTTCTTGCACTGATGTTCATAGCGGCATTATTCACAATTGCCAAAAGATGGAAGCAACCCGAGTGTCCACCAACCGATGAATGAATAAACAAATGTGGTTTATACATACAACAGCTACAATGGCCGTAAAAAGGAATGAAGTTCTGATACATGCGACAACATGGATGAACCTTGAGGACATGTTGAGTGAAATAAACCAGACACAGAAGGACAAATATTGTATGATCTCACTGATATGACATAATTAGAATAAGCAAGTTCTTAGAGTCAGAATCTAGAATGTAGTTTACCAGGGGATGGAGGAGGAATAGGGAATGGGAAGTGGAGGCTTAAAATGTACAGAGTTCCTAATTTGGAACGAAAGGATTGTTTCGGTGGTGGATGGCGGTAACAGTAGCCGTGAAGTAGCCTTCACAGTAGCTGTGAAGGTAACTAACAGCACTGAAATACATATCTGAAGGTGGTTAAAAGGGGAAATGTTAGGTTGTCTATATGGCAATAGAATAAAAAAAAATTTTTTTTTTAAAAATCTATGAAACGGCCCTACATAAACAACAAACACTAAGTTAAACCATGGACTACAGTTAACAGTACAATTATAAAAATGAGCTTTTCTCAGTTGTAACAAATGGCCACACCAATGCAAGGTCTTAATAATAGGATGGTGCATGGGAATCCTGTATTTCATGCATGATTGTTCTGTAAACCCAATTCTCTAATAAAATTAAATAAATTCTGAATCTCTTGAGAAGACTAAGAATACAAATCTTCACCGCTAACATATTCAAAGTAGAAAACTGATCAAGTAAGTCACTAGTTTCTGACAGAAGATATTGCGGTCCATAGAAAAACCTGTGACATAAAATGGTAAAGCCCACTTCTCTTGGATATCAATAATCAAATAAAGGAGGAAGAAAAAAAGATAAGAATTAACAGTCATCTATGCAGAGTCAAAGAATCATTCCCTTGACAAGCAAGGGAGACAGAAGGAGTTGATAGTGGAAAGGAGATAGAAAAATCTGGAAAGAATCCAAACTTCTGGAGGTGAGAGAAGGTATACCTTATACAAATAATACTAGTGTATTATTTTCTTTCTTAAGGGATAACAAGGCACCTTAACCGTATTCTTTCTAGAAGTTTTCAGTTCAGTCTTTTGAGGGCCTTTGTTTTTCTTGGCTTTTCCTCTGTTAGAGCATATTTAAAATTTTCAATGCCGTGGACATGAACATAAAATTCTCTTGATAGAATTGTGACACCTTGTATTCCTAGTAGATTTAACTGGAAAAAAAAAAGAAATCAAGGTCAAGTCTGTATTTGTTCACTAATCCAATTTGTGTCTTAAGTTGTTTGACCCTATAATTTATGCAGATAAACTCAGAATCTGTGAAATAAGGGTTAAAAAAAACCTTGAAGAGTACAATTAGGTTGAGACCTGGAGTGAAGAGTGACAGCAGCCAAAAGGGAATGGCTAACATTTTCCCAAGTTTTCAGCTTCAGCCTGGAATTCTGGGAAGAACCCAGGGAGTCCAGAAAAGCAGAAAATATAGGTAAGCCAAAGGAAAGGACACATTAAGTTACCCATAACCCCCCTTCTAGGGATAGCTATTAACTTTTCAGAGTATATAGTAAACAACAAAATCAGTTCATGATATTCATATTTTTGTAGTATTTAATTTGAAATAAAAAATTGCAGATATTTGACCATTTCTGACTTACCCCCCAAAATGGCAATTTTCATATGGATCAGCTTAAAAAGCCTTCCTCTCTGTGATATATTGTGGACCACTTTCCTTTTCATTAAAAATGCGTCTAAATCAGTGTTTTTGTTTTGTTTTGAGGTACCAGGGGCAGGGGATTGAAACTGGGACCTCGTATGTGGGAAGCCGGCACTCAACCACTGAGCCACATTGGCTTCCCTGAGTTGGTTTTTTCATTTCTTTGCTTGTTGTCCATTTTTGTTGTTGTTGTTTTTGTTTTTAGGAGTCACCAGGAACCAAACCTGGGACCTCCCATGTGGGAGTTGGGAGTTCAACTGCTTGAGCCACATCTACTCCCTAAGTCAGTTTTTAATGGACTCATATGCTTTAGGAAATATTTCAACAAATGATCTCTGAAGGTTCTGAGTGTCTCAACCTTTTTCAAAATTGGAATTAGAACTACATACAGGTTTCACTGTAGATCTAAAGCAATTTATGCAGCAGGAGTACGAATCATTAGTCATTTACTTAAAAACTTAGTTATTTTTTCCTCTTGCAAGGAAATGATGCCCATCTTCCTCCTGATCCATGCTCTCCCTTCAGAATTGAAAGCCCAGAATGTACTGTATTCTCAATTATTAGACTAGGGGGGCTGTTGTTAATGGTAATGTGTCTTAAGAGTGAGGCCTACAGAGGGGGGACGGATGTGGTTCAAATGGTTGAGCCTCTGTCTCCCATATGGAGGTACCTGGGTTCGATCCCCGGGACCTCCCGGTAAAAAAAACAACAAAAACAAACGACCAACACACTTAACTACCACAACAGACAGTGCTCCAAACCAACAATCCAGAAAGTGACAATGGAGCACAGCAGAAGATTCAAAGGCAGTTGGTTTCCTTAGGGGAGTTCAATGACGAGCACAGGGCAGGGTCTGATTACTTGCTGTGTTATGACTTGTGAGCTACAGTCCCCAAAGGGTTGACTTTAAGACTTAGGTCCTTGGGGTGTCCTGACTCCCAGAAGAATCCATGGCTGTGAATGTGTTTACGTAAACTTTATTTCTAAGTTTCCCTTTTCTGTCAAATGCCATCTGAGACCTGATAGTTGGATCTCCTAAGCCTGTCCTTGTTTTTCAGGGGGGTTCTCACAGGCTATTATTAGGGTTAGAAATGCCCATCTTTTCTATGGGTGAATGCATTTTATTTTCCTTCCAAGGATCCTGTAAGAAAATTTCCTCCTCTTTTAATTATTCCATTTTTGAAAATAGAACTTCCTTTTAAACATTACTATTGCCATTTTACTTACTTTACAGTTGCTCAATCATCTGACTCAACTTTGTTCCCAGTTCTTGTATTCAGAATTAATAAATATGGAAGATTTAAAAAGTACACAGCACAAACAAATACACTTTCATGCCATCCATCAACTCCCAAGTCTCAGAAACACAGGGCTTATAGTTAGCTGGTCTCTGGGTTTTATTATTATTTTCCCCCTTCCTTCCTTCTTTCCGTCCTGCTTTCTTTCCTTCTTTCCTCCCTTCCTCCCTTCCTTTCTTCCTTCCTTCCACCCTCCCTCTCTCCCTCCCTTCTTTTCTTTCTCTGTGCATGGAAAATAAAAGTTTATTGGGGGCAAGAGGTCCAATGACTATTTTTCCCTCAAACAAATTAATCTTGTATAACCTGCCTTATAAAGGCTATTTTTAAAAAGAAGAGGAAATAATCGTTGGGGCCTTATTTGGAACTCCTGTGAGCTTGCGTTCACATTTGCACCAGTCAGAGATTTTCAATTAGCAGTGCCTTAGAAAACAGGGACCCCTGCCTTTGTCAGTGTCCTGTGGAAGAAGAAGAGCAAATAGATTGGAAATGGTCTTAGGGCGTGAGCTCCTGGGAAAATGTAACAGGTGTTGCAGCTCAGCTGGGTGTGAGATTTATGAAAAAAGCCCACTCAGACTTTGCCCATAGAATTCTGCTTTCTAGCCAGGGCTTCAAGTAGGAAGAAACTAATGACTTCATTACCATCTCAATTCTGGGAAATGCCTGGTCCAGACCTGAATCATTAAAGGAAAGGTAGAGCACTCTGGGTGAACTTACAAGATCAAAATGTTATTTAGAGCAATTCCATTAGTCAGGGCCATAAACCTGAAAGAACATACCCCTAGGAATAACACTGGGGCCATAAAACGAGGAAAAAACAAAACAAAACAAAAAAACCAATACAAAAAAGGAGGGAGAAAGAGGAAAGATATTCTGTAAGCATCACGTCGCACAATTTCCTCCTCTCTCTTTGAAAAGGCTGCACTTGCGGCACTTCTTCCCCTCACTCCATGTTGTGACACTTTAAATGGCTCTTGTCACTTTCCCACTTCCAGTGGATTATAATTGGGCTGCGAGGTGGAAGCCAGGAATGATGTCAAATTTCTAAGCAGCACAAGATGAAATAAATCTCTTCAGTACTAATAGTACTTAATAGTACTAACATTAGTAGCGCTTAACTGGTAGTAATTAACAGTAAATTTTTTATTAGATAATTGCCCCTTTTATTAATCGGCAATGGGAAAAACATAGCGCATGAGAGCCTGTCTCTTGACCTATTTATTCCCACAAACAATCCTTCCTCGCCATTGTACTGCATTTTATTTCACATTGCTACTCACTGAAAAAGAACTTGGCCAGAGAAAACGCAATTTCAGTAACCTTCTCACAGTCTATTTATCTCTAAATGCCAGTCCCCTAGTGGGGGGTCCTCCACCCCCCCATACGAGTCATTTTTATTATGCACCCACATGCTCTGCTTTCCAGAACACCTTGGAGAAAAAAAAAAAAGTCAAAAGACAGATTGTTCGTAAGGCCTAAGCTTTCAAGCTTGGGAATTTGCTTTAGAAAACCTGTCCCCCCCATTCCTGAGAAAATGAACTGAGCGTTTAAGTCTCTAAATGATGCCTTCCCAGTAGATCTGAGACCGCTATGTCCTGGGATACAAGCCGATCCTTGAACTGGAGCCAGTCTATCAGGAAAGCATTGCGCTGCGACCATATAGACAATGAAGCCAAAGGAGGCGACGGAGTTTGATGGCAGAGGGCAATAAAAGCTGCCGTAGTTGAAAAGATCACCAATTAAAGGTTTGCACTTCTTGGTCACCGTATACCAAGCTAATTTCTGCCCATCGTTGCAATTATTAAATAGGGTTATAATACAATTTTTGGCTTATCACAGGAACCATGAAGTGGCCTTATTTAGTAATCAAAACAAATTAACTCTGATGCTAGGGGGACATTATTTCAGGATGAGGGCTTTAGGTTAGAGATTGGAAATTTCCCAAAAGAAAGGTTGTTAGAGAGGAGCATGTGTTTTAAAGGACTATGTGAAAGGAAGTGAGGCAGGCTAATAAAATAGGGACTCAACAGACGCATCTGGAACCAGGCAAGAAGCCCACGTGGTCGTTAGTACCCCCCCCCCCCCAGATGGCTGCTGCAAGAACTTGTGAGAACCCCATTCGGAATGAGATTTCCTCCGGAAGCCAGGAGAAGCCTCAGATGTTATCCAGGGGCCTTATCATTGGGCCCTCCTGGGGGATTGATGGGTGGGATAACTAATCAAAACAGCAAACAGCTGAGACTCCTCCCCTGTCGTTAGTAAAGGGGCGGAACAACTAATGGCTTAAAGAGGGAGCGCCAAGGCCAAACACGCTCTGCTCTTACCTTCTATGCCCTTCTCTTGCCCCCCCCCCCCCTTCTGGCCTTCTTCGCACCCTGCCTCAATCAATACGCAAGTAAACCTGGGGATTTATAATCTATAATAGGGAAATGTAGTCTGTAAGTCAGCTCTCTTTATCACTCTTCAGCCCCTTCCTCTCTACCTGGGACCCATGATCTATTATTTTCTCCCATTTCTCTTCTCACCCTTCCTTAATAAATTACCGGCCTAACTAACCTGGCTTGCGCTCAAAGTTCATTTCTTGTAGCTTAGCCAAGAACCTAGAGAAAATCCAACAACAGAAGGGTTGCAGAGTTTTATTGGTATCCCTATAACATTTCCCTATTTCCCTTTTTTGTTTACTTCTACCTATTTCTGTCTCTTTTTCAGGATAAACATTATGGGTGGGAAGTTATAATAAACCTGACCTAAGTGTCACCGTTTATAAATTAGTTTCACCTGCCCTGTCTCATTCAGCTCTCCCCAATAGTCCTGGAGTTCACTAGAGAATTTGTTACTCACCCATGATGACTGCAGGTGCTGGAGTGCGGCTTAGATTCCAGATATCCTGGCAGTTGATCCAATGCTCTTGCATTATCCTGAGCTCCAGAGGGCATCAAGTCTTTTTGGTCACGTTGTCCACCTAAAGTTTTGAAATAATCTTGAAGTACTTCTTAGCACATCTCCACCCAGCAGTCCTTAATATATTCTTGATTATGCCAGTAGAAAACACTTCTTGAAAAGTCACTTTATTTACTGTTCCTTAAACTCAGAAGCAATGTTTGGAGCTGGACAGTGGTTAGAGTTATTATTAAGGACACCAGAGGGTTAGTGATTCATTAAAAAATATTAAATACCCGATGCCATATATGAACAATACGTTCTGTGGCTTCAGTGGACAAGGAACTAAGGGAGAGTGGCCAATGGGAGAAAATGCTTTGACTGTAATAGGAAAATTCCGACAATATCCTACTGGGTAAAGTAACCTATAAATAACTATCATTGCTCTATTTTCCCGACTTCTGGCTGTGGAAATGAAAGCATCCCAGGTCCTCTGTGAATTATCAGGAGCACTGGGAGATAGGATCTAAGGTCTTTGCTGAGTTAGCAGAAAGCAGTCATAGAGTTAAACTTCCTTGCTTGAATTGCTAAGTCCCAAGTGGAGGTAAAAAAAAAATCAACTGCCGAAGTTTATACAACTTTTGAAGCTGTGGAGCTATGGATAAGCTACAGCTGGGGAAAATTCAAAAGAAAAATGACAAACTGAGTTTAAAAAAAGTCTATTTTTCAAGCTTCAGGTAAAATCAGGATTATAATGAGATTGATGAATTAAGGACCTAACTAAATAACAATAATAATAGCTATTTCTGAATGTTTCCAACATTTCTGGTACTGCACCAGCACAAGGGAAATAGAGATGAATAAAATGAGAAGCTCTCCTGCTTTGGAGGGGGTAAATGAGAAAAAGTTTGGAAAGCATTAAAAATTACACAGCCCTATGCCAACACAAAGCATTAGCCTATCATTGTATATTGGGATGTGCTTCGGATTTGATTTTGAAACTGCAGCTTGCAAAAGCTCAAATGCTTATTGTTGAGCTCAGAGCCTTGAGGCTAGCTCAAAAGAAACGTGCAAGTTAGGATGCATTAACCAAAGGGTCGTGAGATGCCGCCACCATGCCTATTCTGCCCAGTGCTTTGGAACAGTCAGGGAACCTCTCTGGTTCTCTATGAACGTCACGTGTCTGAGTTGCACAGTAAGCTATCCTTGCATAAGAATCACTTGACCATTTCACAAAAACGGAAACAATGTCAATATGAGATTCTTGACATTTTTACTCTTGCTAATGATGTGCTATTAAGTATCTAAAAATGATGCTACCAGCCAATTATCAGGATTGCATGGTAGTTTTCATTATGACTTTTAGAAATAGATTAGAGCATATTTTTAAAAAGGCATTTCTTTATTTGATTTGTTTCTGCTGACATGTTCAACCTGAGCTGGTTTTTATTTTAAAAGTTGGCAGAACCAGGAACAGTGCTATGTTATTATTAGATATTATTTCTAGGTTGGAATTTTGGTGACATAATTTAATCGGAGTGTTTGCCATCTCTTTCTCCTTCTTGCTTATTTTATCCCCACTTGGCAATATAAATGGTGAAATAAGAAATTCAAACTGCAGTTTTATCCAATGTTCATTTTGTGTTAATTGACATATTTTTTTCTACAGTTAGTATCAGCACAGATAATGAGGCATGGAGATAAGATTCCTTTATGTTTTACATAGTGCCTTTTCCTCTAAGGATTGGCGAGCAGAGGTTTACAAGCCTCATTAAATGTATACTAAATTCTTCTGCAGGTGTAAGGCAACATTGCTAATCCTATTCTATAGATGGGTAAGCTGGTGCTACAGAAGGTAAAATTATCTCTCATATTTTGGTTTTTCTTGATTATTTACTTTTAGTTGGTTTATTAAAACAATGAGTATTTTCCATGAACTAAATGAAAAATTAAGCAACTTTTACATTTGGTTTTAAAATTTCCATTTATTTTGTGCTGACGAGATGGTAAGGAGAGTGACAAGCCACAAAGTCTTAGAGTAAGTAGTTCAGATAATGAATTAGTAAAAGCTGTCAAATGTCGGTGGAGTTTGAACAACTCAGCAATTCATATTGTACTTTGTATTTCCCCGGTGTTAGATGTCTCATCAGAGATCACCCTTGCGGAAGGCACTAATGAACTGCACTCGGGGGGGATTTCTGTCTATACCCCATTTTCCATGAAATATCATTGCACCTCAAATATGCCCTTCACAAAATGAGTTTTATGTTTTCTATTACATGTCAGGTTTAAAGGGATTGTACCATCCGTGACATGCAGGAAGTGCCAAATACTGTGTTCCTATGTTTTATTACAATCTAAGCTTCTCTCTCCATTCTGAATCTGTTAAGGCCCAGCTTTATATAACTGGGAATAGGGTTTGTGCAGAATCCTGTAGCAGAAGGGAGAGAGGTTAAACATTTCATTTTGCTTTGAGGTTTTTCCCCAATTCTTGTCTCTCTTCTCTATGGCTTTGCATAAGCTTGGCCATTTTAATTGCCTTTCTAGACTATCTCCAATTCACACACCCATGGCCTGATAACACATTACAAAACCCAATACAAGTCTTCGTCACTCTGAGAATGGGCATGTTTGCCCAAGGCATGGGGTAGCCTTTATAAAATTTCCATGTTCATCTTGTGAATGTGTTCACATGAAGAAGTGTCCATGTTTTAAATGGAATTACATCTTCACAATTATTTTTTACTGTATAGTCGTTCATGAAATGCAAGTCAATGGTGGTGTTGTATTGAGTTCTATGAATAAAATAAAGAAGAATTTTTAAAACTAGTCATAAAAGGAAATGTTTTAAAACTCGAGGAGGTTTTCTGTATCTAGTTGTCTCTATTTGACACGTGAACATTTCTTTACATGCCTATTTGCTTCTTCTGGGAATTGTGGGCATACTGGTATTTCAGATGCTTGTTTGGAATTTGTTTTCATCCAAATGAAGTAAGCTTTGCTTAAATGATTCTTTTGTGTCAAATATCTAAAGTTATTTACTGAAATAACCCATTCCTGTGTCTAGATGTGGATCCATTTTTTTCCATCCATTTGTGTCATTTCCTATGGACAGTTATCTAGTATAGACTGAGGGAAAAGACACTAGAAAATAACAAACTACAACAATGGCCTTTCAATAAAATAGTCATGTAAAGTGCAGCACTTTTGTACTAAAGGAAAAAATGCTGAGATATATGTGAATTAATGTGGCTTTTGCTTAGGGGAAGCCTGGGGTAGGAAACCCCTTCTTAGAGTGTCACCTTTGATATCGATGAGTAAAGAGTAAATTTCATATACACCATGACTTGAGGCCAGATGATCAGAGCCACAATTCTATCTTTGCCACTTGAAGCTCTTTGATCCTGGAAAGATACTTGCTCCGAACCATTTTTCTCATCTCTGATATGTGGAAAATAATTCCCATTTATCTTAGCAGGGTTGAGGTATGAACACATATTCCGTACTATGATGTACTATACAAAATGTGTTCTCATTGCTATATTCTTTTGGGCTCAGACATGAGAGTTGGGCACCAAAGGATGCAAGATAACTAAAGTTCACTACCCAATGTGGAAAAAATGATTGGTCAGTGTCTAGTTGAGAATAATTCCTTCATTTGGGATGGGAAATGTATATCTACAATTCAGATTTGTAGATATCTGTTTCCCAGAAGGAGCACACAGAGTTGGTTGCTGGCACCAGAGAACGATCTGGGGGTGAAGCAGGTGCTCACTGGCCTGACCCCACTGAGCTCCAACTGGTCTCCTGACCAGGGCCTTTGGGGACCAGTACACCAATGCATGACAGTAGCCACAGATAAAAATGTGAACCATCTTCTCCCCCAACTTTGAATCTAAGTGAATGCAACATAATATTCCAATGATTTTAAGATGCCTCTACTCTGTTGTCAATCAACATGTCGGAAGTGGCTCATTTTTTTGTGGGATCAGTTTCTTATCTCTTTCCTCTAAGGGTCTATGACATTTTTGTTTTTTTCTGTTCTTGCTACTGTATCATGTACTGCCTTAAACTGTAGTTATCCAAATCACTGTCTTTTCAACCATATATGTAACTCTATATCATGGATTCAGACATTCTTATCTCTACTACTTATCAACGATAGGATCTTGAGCAAGCTACTTAAATTTTTTTACAGTTTTTTCATCAGTCAGACAGGGATAGTATTTCTAAACTCAAATGCTGTTTAAGTATTAGTTGGAATAATGCAAGTAAAATATGGAACATGGTAGTCAGTTAATCATTTTTTTTCTTAAGAAAAACCAGACTGTCGTCTTCATACTTTGTATCTCCCACAGTGCTTCCTCAGTCATAGATTTTCAATAAATGTTTGTTGAATACAAGAACGGTGTTGACCCACATCTGTGCAGTTATAGTTGTACTGTCTGCATCGTGAATGCATAGTTTCTTTGGGTGTTTGTTTGACTACATTATAGCGTCCACTGCTCCCAACTCCATGGCCTGCTAGATTTGACAGCCTCATTTACACAGAAGACTCACACACCTGGGGCCAGTGAAGCAAGTCAAGGAAGAAAACCACTGTGCCTCTTGGGATTGGAAAACTCTGCAGTGATGGTCAGAGTGCTCTGAAAATGCCGAGCAAGAGTTTGTAATAAGAAAGCCCTAATGCAGTCAGACACTGATTTTAGCATTATCTAAAAGACAGACCTGAGATATGCTATGGTTGAGTTAGGTTACATGGGTCAAGCCCTGAATTCACCATCCGCCATCAGATATGCTCCAAACCCTTGTAAGAAGCATAGTTCTCTAACATCATTCAAGAGAGTTAACGAGAAGAGGGGGATTTAATACATTTGCTAAGATTTGGGACAGTCTTAGAGCTGGTCTCAAAATAATAAATGTTCATCCTTGCTTTAGGGCTTGGGGAAGCTCATTCTTCAATCTCAAGGAAATCATCGGAAGTAAATTTGCTGGAGGCTTTGCATATTAATCAGCCTATTTCCCCAAGTTTTTGTGCAAAGCATAAAGAGACAAATGTAGAGACATAACTGTAGAACCTCTGTAAGTGGAAATTGTTGGCTAGAGAATGAGGTGGTGAAGTTATGTGAGTTGCATGCATACTCAGGTATTCCCCATGATTTCAGTGACTTCATGAAGTCTTCTCTGACTTTTGCTTTCTGTTATCCCTTCTGCAAACCAAGGAATCAAAAAATCTCAGGAATCCTTTCACTGGAGAGCCACAGTTGTCCTCAATAAAAATCACAGCAGAAGGACCAGAGCAAAGAATGGAGACTTCTGCAACCTGACAATGTAGACATGACTTTGAATTTTCAATATGTCGTTACTGTCGTCAGAATGATGAAATAAATAACTCAGCGTGAATGCCTACTGGCATTTCTTTCAAGTAAGGAAGGAAAAGTCTGTTTAGACATCAGTATAGGCACTTGATGCCAAATTGGATTTCCTATCATTATGATTCTCATCATCTTTAAATAGAATCAAAACTTATTCTGTCACTAGTTAGGAATCGTCTCAGGACGATCAACCGTATATGATTAAAATTGTATAAGCAAAGGCATCCATCCTCATCCAGGGAAGAACAGAGTACCTCAAAGGCAAGTCAGAGGATCTACAGAGCAAAATGCCCCCAATTTGGGGCCAAGATCTAAACACAAGCTGTCCCTCCTCATGTAACTGCTGAAGTAATGCCCCATCTACCTGTCCTTTCAAAGGAACCTGTCTCAACTGTAGGATTTGTTCCCCTGAAACCTCTGAAGTCTAATACCACCTTTTTGCCTACTCCAACTTCTGCATCAAATCACTGCTCCTTTTTACCCACTGTGCTTTCCCCATCTGCGAAGGGCAGGGCCTGCTGAGAGCCTGTGATGGCAGGATGCTTCCTATCTAATTCTCCTACCCTCCTAGGGAAAGCCCGCCTATATCGCCACTGATCACTACATGATCATGCTTTCCTTGGGCCTATCTTTCTTTGGCAGTAGAGAAATATACTTCTCAGTTTTAAAAAGAAAAGAGCTAGTATTTCCTCTGTCCCAGGGGCCTCTGCCTATTATAAACCACAGTGATTAAAGATCCTGGGGGGAGGCAGGGGAACTATGGGTCTAGACATGGCATAGGTTCATTGACAAGATTTTTACAATGTAGCAGACACAGGAGAAATGATGGTAAATCATTAAAGCAATACGTGACTATGAAGCTGTCCGGTGTCTATAGACTTATGTCTGATTGATCGTTTTGTTTTCTTAGAATGATTATGAAAAATATTTTCTTCATGATAGCTGAAATAATGCAGACTTCTACATATTTAGTAATGGTACTAAAATTTGAATAAGATAGCTTTATATACCCATTTTAAAAATATTGTTATTAACAATTAATAGTAATCATTAACCAGCAATACATTATTTAATTTCTCATAATGATCACAATATTTTTTACTTATATGCCCTGTATAATGCCAAGCACATCTCATTTAATACTCATAATAAGCCCAGATGGTTACTAATAATATTCTTATTATCCCTCTTTCCTGGAGGAGAAAATTGAAGTTTATAGAGTTTCAATAAAGTGCCCAAGGTCATGCCCATCAGAAATGCTTGAGCCAGAGTTCAAATCAAGCATCATGACTGCATAGCCTGTGCTCAGAATCTCAGAGCTATTTTTCATCAGGCAGAGCATTCTCCAAGGGGGATTTTTGTACTCACGCGACTTATACTGCACAAAATACAGAAAGAGAGGAAAACTTCATCCCACCCACCATATCCATGGGATATAAGCCCTCTCTCACTTGGAGGTGGAGTGGACATCACCATCCCAGTCCCCTTAGGATTGGGGAAAGAACTACGGACTAGAGTGGACTTGATGGTATTCTGATGTACACATATGGTGAGACTAGAAATGGAAGAAATTATAACAATGAGGTGGAGCCAGTGGCCACTGGACACTTTTGGGGCAGGGAGGGGACGAGCAGTTGAAATACAGGGCCTTCTTTGGGAGTTGGAGGTTGTCCTGAGTACTGTTGTGGCAACGGACGTAGGCCATTTTAAATCAGCACACACCACTCAGAACTGTGTGGGAGAGAGTGTGGTCTACGGTGTGAACTGTGGTCTATGGTTGATGGCAAGGCCCCAGGATGTGTAAGTCCATTGAGGGTGGTGGGCCACACTTGTGGGAGATGTTTGTGTGGGATGTGGTGGGAGGTGGGGGAGGTGGGGAACATGGGAATCCTGGTAGGTTCTGTGTGATATTTTGGGTAATCTAAGCACCTCTTAAAATATATATATATATTTATAAATAACATTTTTGTAAGCAAATGCACATATATGCATATATATTTATATATCATTTTACAAATATTGGTATGTATTGTGAAAATTTTGATTTTTACCCACAATAAAAAATAAATTAATTTAAAAAAAAGAGAGGAAAACTTGTAATCATAACTCGATTCTCTTTTACTCAGGAATTTCAAAACCCTGGGGTTGGGATCTGAAAAACCAGACCTATTAAACGGGGAGTGATTCATTACAAAGCTCTACTCTTTAACAGAAATGTAAGCGTCACGTGAGCGGCCACGGTCACGTGACGCCCCTCAACCTTCTTTGTGCGGCCTCCTCATCCTTGGGGTCCGCTATCCGGGTCACTGTGCTCTGAGAAACCGTGTCATCAAGTGTGCAGGGCAAAGAAAGGCAGGGAGTTCAGTACCGGACAGAAATCCCTTTAAAGGACTGAAGCAACAGTAACTAATGGCAAAGAAGAAGAACCTGAGCGGTCGCCACTCCGTGGGAGACTTTTATGGAATCTTGATTATTTCCCACCTGCTAGGATGAAGGGATTGTTCTGAAGGACAGAAGGCTGATTTTCTATCTTGATTCTGCATATACAAAGACACTTCCTGCAGTGTTTGTTTACTTCTTTACCTTTGTCCTCACACCACAGACCAGGGATGATTTTTTTTCCCCTAGCTATATAATTTTCAATTTTCACCACCAGTCCCTGTACCAAACTGGCTCCTATTTCTCCCTATATCCTCCAAATACTCCCACCCAACTCTATCCTGCCATGTAGAATAACACAGTAAAAATGGGTTGGAACTATATTTGGAATAGTATGATTTTTTAAAATTATAAATAATTGTATCTTGTAGTGTCACTAAATTGCATCCTACTTTTGTGCTCGCAGAGAGAACAGCTGTGTCATCTATGGCAGAGGAACTGAGGCGTGGCTGCATGTGGCTGCGACCTCCAAGCACAAATCAGCTGGAAAAGCCTAAAAAGTAGGATGTTTTGGTTGAAAACAAGACTGGTTAGAAAACATAGATCAAAATGGCAAAATACCTAGTGTCTGAGTGCATGAAATGAGTATTTCCATTCTACCCTACACACATTTTCATGGCTTACAATTATTATCTAATCATGGTGTGTTCCCAAATGGTTGGAATTTCAGCTGCACATCAGTAGAATAAGTCACTGAAGAGATTATTTAAACCAGCAACTCCTTTTTGAAACTCCCAGTATGGGAAAACATTTATATGGCAAATATATACACCATCTATTAATATGCATATACACACCTATATGGCATAGGGAACTATGTTAGACTATAGCTCTGCCATGCCACTTTAGTCTCTTTCCCTAATCCTCGACTAAAGGGGAATTTTTTGGAGAAAGGGCAAGTTCTTCTTTCCTTTGAATTCTAGCAGGAGTTGATTTATTATGAAGTAGAAAAGCCAACTTAATTTTTCTCTTTGCATTTGTTCTTGTGATTGTCATGAAACCATTATTTAGTAAAGACAAAAATTGCAACCGTGTAGATTTTGCATATTTTTTCATTGTTCTGAGATGGTAATCAAGGTAAAATTTTGGGTGGAATTTGAGCACTGGCTTTTTGACATGCTCTATATTTTCCTGCTTATTAATTTGTATACATGAGAAGAAAGCCTGTCATTTTCCACAGTACATGGGGCACTGTTTTTTTGTTGTGTGTATTACATTTACTGAAGCCTTTTTGAAACTCTCTGAGCAGTTTGAAAGTATAACTCCATATTTTAAAAAATGGGATAGTTTCTTCTCTTTAATGACCCCCCCCCATCACTCCATCACTTTGTGTGTTTTTTTTGGTATTTAACAAGGATTTTCAAAAAGGCATCCAAGTTAAAACACAAAAATAAAACCAGAAACAATTATATAAGAAGAAAAAGAACATATGCTGAGCACTTTTATTATAAAACAAACAAACAAATAACTTGTCTCTTCAAAGAGTTTATTATAATAAAATAGATTCTTTCCCTTTACCTACTGAGACACTAGCTCCTGAATTATATTATGTTTGGTAACTTCCTATTGCATTAGTGAATTTCCATTTGGTTATAAAAATTTTCTGATAAACTATCATTATTTCAATGGCTATGAGGTAAAGTATAATCTGATTATGTGGCTTCTTTTATTCTAATTGCTGCTAATGTGATGATATACACAATATTATTACAGAAGTGCTTTGTGGTATTTTCACTTTTGAAAAAGGGCAGAGAGGTTCAGAGAAAAAGCAACAGGTGAGACAAAGAAAATCGGAATAGAGCAATAGGTTGTGCCCTTAAAAAACGTAAGCCCCACGGTTGTAGAATGCAACTTATTGACCAAGGAAGAATAAAGAAAACAGGGGACTCTTCCCCTCATAAGTAAGGAAACACCAGTGTCTTGAATCAGTAGTCACCTGACCTTGTATCTAGGAGGGTAGCTGTCAACAGAGCTTTAAGCAATGAAGATTAGCTCATGAGTGTTAGACGAGCACACCACTAAGTCATTCAATTCCAAGACATTTCATGAGTAATATGCTAGATGGTGTACCTACAACAGTGAGAAAAACATGATCCCTGTCTTTAAGCATCTCATGTCATTTAATAATTACAGCACAATGTAATGGAAGATGTGTAAATTAACAATTATAATGTGATGTAATAAATGCTATGAAAGAGATAATGACAAGGTGCTTGCTGGTTGAGTAAGAGTTCCAGGTAGATGAGACAGGGGTGTGTGCTGAGTGGGGGCAGACGGCGTTGGTTGATAGAAGCATGTGTAACGGCATTGGGAGGACAGATTAAGACCAGATGTGAAGGACATGATGTGCTTTGAAAAATATTCTGAACTTTATTCCAAGGGTGGGGGTGACAGAGGTGGTCCATAAAGGTTTTTATTTTTTTTATTATTTATTTATTTATTGTGGGTAAAAATCAAAATTTTCACAATACATACCAACATTTGCAAAATGATATATAAATATATATGCATATATGTGCATTTGCTTACAAAAATGTTATATATATTTTAAGAGGTGCTTAGATTACCTAAAATATTACACGGAACCTACCAGGATTCCCATGTTCCCCACCTCCCACACCTCCCACACCTCCCACCACATCCCACACAAACATCTCCCACAAGTGTGGCCCATCACCCTCAAAGGACTTAAACATCCATAAAGGTTTTTAAGGAGGAGCATTAATTAATTCAAATTTGTGTTTGGAAAGATGACTCTGGGAGCAACGTGCAGAATGGACTGGAGCAAAGAAGAGCTAGAAAGAGGAAAATCAGAAGAGAAGGATGAGATTCTAAGCTAAGATCACACGCCAGATTTGAGGAAAGGGACAGCTATGCTGTATTTATTTAAGCTCAAATCAATGGAATGTAGGAGTTGAGGGAGAAGCAGAATTCAAGGGGCCTTTGAGGTTCCTGGCTCCAATGTCCTAGGTAACTAGTTGGCCCTATTAACTGATAATGGGAAAATCTTGGCTAATGAGTTTGTTTTTGGGTGTGTTAACATTGAGGGAACTGCCAGGACATCCTTTGTGGAGTTGCCCCCGGAGGCTGCTAGATATATGCATTTGGAGTTCAGGAAAGATGCTGGATTTCTGAGTTATCAGTGTATTAGTGGCAATTAAAGTTTGGGAAATGGATGAAATAACCCAGGCAGAGTGTGGAAGAAGAAGAGAGAGGTAAGGATGAAATTCTGGGAACACCAGTCTTTAGGGGGCATAAGGAGAAGAACTAGTGAGAGAAATGAAGAGGACATGGTCAGAGGGAAAGGAGGAGAGAAGAGGGGGAAATGGCCAAGTAGTAACCTAGGGAAGAGAGTTCCAGATGGAAAGATTCAACTGTTTTGACGTATCTGGGAAATTAAGGAAAATAAGAGCTGGAAAGGTTTCTAGATGGAAAATGAAGAGGAATTTGAGATAGCGGATGAAATTTTTTTTTTTCCCAAGAAGTTTTGTAGCAAAAGAAAGTTAAGATGTAAGATAAGGTTAAGGAAAGTTTATAACTGGTGAGATTATGTTTGTAGCCCCCACAAGAGCAAAAGAAGTACAGGGGGGCTGATGTGGCTCAGTGGTTGAGCGCCAGCTTTCCACATATGAAGTCTTGTATTCAATCCCTGGCCCCAGTACTTAAAAAAAAAAAAAAAAATGCAAAGCAGGTATAATATAAAAATTAATCTTGGACTTGGAGGATGATAGTACTGATGCGTATGTTTAGAGTAGAAAGGAGGTATGTGAAGCTTACATATTCCATTTATCTTTTACCTGGAAGATTAAGTTTTTTTTCTAAAAATCCCAATCTACAGTTCTTTGTAGTCACAGACTGAACAAACCCAGACTAGTGAGTCATCTTATGAATATGGATCATCATTCACAATAATGTCTAAGTGAGGGATGTGGTAGGATCACACAAGTCCGTTAGCAATATTACAACAATGGCAGCAAAACCCCAAAATAAAAAAAATGCTTAAAATAGATTGTATGTTTGGTGAATTAACAGTAATGTATCATGTTAGTATACAAGAGAGGAAAATGGGATGATGAAACTTGAATTAACAGGTAACCTCATTATCTGAAGTTTGAAATTTGACCTAACTTTTAAGCAAAAAGAAGCAAATCATAAGTAAACTCACTTCTATGAGATTTATGGAAATAAACCTTGCAAAATATCCCTCCCTCCATTCATTCTCTATACCCTTATCTAATGTCCTTGACAGATAATATGAACTATTGTCAAGCATGACATCCTGAAGCACTGAAAAATACCAAATCATTACAAATAGATTAAATTATGTTCAGTTTTCTACATAGCAAGGAAAGGAAGAGCTAGACATTTAAAAAGAATTTCAGTGAGGTTGGGATAAAAAGGATTTGTTTTGTTTGACCTCAGGTTAAGCAGGAAATAAAATGAACCATTCTCTAGCATTCAGTTAATTTAAATTTTGTACATGGACACAATGATTACCCAGAGTTTGTTTTTATTCTACCACAGAGAAGTTGTAGTTGGTCACAGGTGTGAGCTTGCTAAGAATAAACTGCAGGGCGTTTCGTTCTTGAACATGACTCTTCCTAAATGCAATTCACTTAGAATTATTGAAGCCACTCCAATGGAGAAACTTTGTCATTCTATATCAGTGGGCAGGCAGGACAATTCCCACAAGATAGGATTTTTCTCTGGGAAACCAGTGCTCTTGATTCCAGGACACTGAAAGTCTACCCCCACTTGCCACTGTGTTTTTGTTCAGAATTGTAAGATTGTTGTAGTGGAAATTTTTCTTTAAGTTGAGATTTTGGATACATAATGATAAATAATTACCTTCCAAAAGCAATACCTGACTTACATTCATTTGGGCATTATTGTATTAATTTGGGTATTTGTTGTCATGCCAGTTTGAAATAATTTTATGAATCTCCAAAAGAGAAAGATCATGTTTGTGAACTAATCCATTCCTGTGGGTGTGAGACCTTTTCAACTGGACTACATCAGTGAGGCATGCCTCAGGTTGAGACTCTGCCCTCCTGCTGGGTCTGACAAAAATAGAGACACAGGCAAAGGGAGCTGCCATGTTTGATCCTGCCATGTGCGAGAACAGATTCCAGTTTCACCCACAGCTGAGCTGTAAAGGAGAGAAAGGTGCAGAAATGCAGAGACCTTGGCAGAGATCGGTGGCAATCTTGCTTCAACATGTGGTAGCTGACTGGTGAGAAAGTGCCTCTTAATAAATGGTACCTTGAGTTGAACTTTTCATTGCCGTGGAACTGTAAGCTTTTACCTCAAATAAATCCCCTTTATGAAAATCAACCCATTTCTGGTACTTTTCATTGGCAGTCCTTTGGCAAACTAAAACAGTTGTCATTTATAATAATTATCAGCTTGGGTGTTTTGTATTTTTGAGGAGTGGTTTCCAAGTCAAAAAATTATAATTGTGAAGCCAAATGGTATATTAAAAATACCACTGGAAGCACATAACAGCAGATTTGAAGAGACAGAGAAAAGAATTAGTGACATTGAAGATAGAACATCTGAAATTGCACAGATAGTAGAACAGATAGATTAAAAATGCAAAAAAAAAAAAAAAAAAAAAAAAATTCAGCAGGGATTCCAGGAATTGAATGACAACACAAAATCCACAAACTTTCACGTTATAGGCATCCCAGAGGGAGAAGAGAAGGCAAATGGGGTAGAAGGAGTGTTAGAGGAAATAATGGTTGAAAATTTCCCAACTCTTTTGAATGACGTGGATATACATGTCTAGGAAACACAGCATACCCCAAACAATATAAATCCTAACGGGCTTACCCTGAGACACATACTTATCAGATTGTCAAATGCTCAGGACAAAGAGAGAATCCTGAAAGCAGCAGGAGAAAAGAGCTCCATCACATACAAAGGAAGCTCGATAAGATTAAGTGCTGATTTCTCATCTGAAACCATGGAGGTACTATGACATAGTCAAGGTGCTATGGAAAAAAAAAAAAAAAAAAAAAAAAAAGAGCCAAGCAGATTAAGGGTTAGAATAGCTAAAACTCTAAAATTTCAGTTTTCTAATTTGTAAATCTGGGATAATAATAACTATTTACACTGTGGACTTATTAACTGGATCAGTGATATATGTAAAACACTAGGCACATAGCAGGAATTCAATAAATAGTAGCCATTATTTTTGCTGGTTAGCTCTTAATGAACCATTCATTAGTAATCATGTAAATATTCTGCTTTATGAAGGGAATAGTGTTTTGGGCCAAATATCTTAGAATTTGGAAATGTTTGTCTCTACAGAAATGTGCTTAAGCAAGTGTTTATTCACAAACTGTGTGACCACAGGATTCTGGTTTCAGTGCTACTGTATGACATTCACCTTTCTGGACCTCAGGGTTCTTATCTATTATGCAAAGTGTTTGTCTAAGATAATCTCCAAGGACCTTTCAGATTTTAAATGCTATGTTTCTGTTTTCTTTCTATTAAGCTCAAATTTTTCTAAATGGGGGCTATCTCTCTAGGATGATTTCTTTCAACTATCAAACATTCTTTAAAATATCCCACAACTTAAACTTTTTTCTCTCTCTCTCTCTGCCTGTTTTCATTTGTTAAAGGCTGACTAGAAATGGGTTGGTTTTTCTAATGGGCATTTATTAACTTACAAGCTTACAGTTCTGAAGCGGTGAGAGTGTCCAAATCAAGGCATCATCAGGAGATGCTTTCTCCTCGAACTGCACCTGTCAGTGGTCAGGTACATGGCGGCACCTGCCAGTCTCTGCCTTCTCCTCTGGGCTCCATTGCTTTCAGCTTCTGGCTTCCTCTCTCTTGGGTTCCATTGATTTCAGCTTCTTGCTCTCTCTCTCAACTTCTGTGGATTCCTTTCTGTCTCTGCAGCCTTTTTCTCAGTATTTTTATCCTATTTATAAAGGACTCCAGTAAGAGGATTAAGACCCACCCTGAGACATGTCCTACTGAAGTGATCTAATCAAAAGGAAGGTCCCACCTACAATAGATTTATACCCACATGAATGGATTGGCTTAAGAACATAAATTTCTGGTGTCCACAAAAGACTCAAACTACCACACTGTCCCCAGCTATCACCCCATCTCTTATAGCAAAAATTGTTGAGAGGGTTGTCTATGTTGGTTGTCTCTACTTACTCTCTTTTCGTTCTGACTTCAACATTCTCCAATAGGGTTTCTATCCACACATTTCACTGAAACCACTCTTGTCAAAGTTAGCAGTGATCTCCATCTTGCCACATCCTTCCATCAGTTCTCCATCCTCATTTTACTCATACAACCCAGTTAACTGTTCCCTCCTACCTTAAGCAGTTATTTCTTTAAACTTCCATGTACCTCACTTGTCTGATATTTTCTCCTATCTCACTGGACCATATGTCCTGTTGACTTTTCTTCTTCCCAATCTCTAAATCAGTGTGTCCAATAGAAATGCAAAGCCATGTATGCAATTTAAAAATTTTTAGTCATCACATTTAAATAGGTAAAAACAAACAGGTCAAATTAAATTTATTAATACATATTTACCACAATATAAACAAAATTTAATAATTTTGACATGTAATTAATATAAATAAGTATTAATGAGGTACATTACAATTTTTTTTTGGTACTAAGTCTTCAAAATCTGGTGTGTATTTTACACTTATAGCACATCTTAGTTTGAACTAGCATATTTCAAAAGCTTAGTAGTCGCATATAGGTAGTAGCTACCATATTGGGCAGGGCAAGTCTAAATATTGGAGTGGCCCAGGGCTTAATCCTGGAGACTTTTCTATTCTCTCTCTGTAGTCTTTCTCTTTGGGTGACCTGGGTGAGTATTTTATTATCAATATGCTGATTCAGTCATTCAGTAAGTATTTATTGAGCACCTAATATGTGTCAGGTGCCGAGTTCTACATACTAGTGGATACGATAGTGAACAGAATATTCATAAATCCCTATCCTAATGGAGCTTATTTTCTAGCAAGGGAGAGAGACCATAAACAAGATAAATGAGTTAACTATATAGTATAATAGAAGGTGATAAGTGCTATGGAAGAAACCTAGAGTGGTGAGAAAAGTGGGAAATGAAGTCAGAGAGTAAAAGGAGGGGTCAGATCATGTAGGGCTTTTTGTGGATTATTGGGAAGACTTTGGCTTTTAACTATATCAAGATAGGGTACCATTGGAGGATTTTGAGCAGAGGAAATCCATGATATGGCTCATGTTTTAAAGATCATTTTAGCTGCTGTTTTGAGAGTCTATAATAAAAGATCACAGGAACCATGGAGACCAGAAAGGAGGCTGTTGCAATAATCTAGGTGATGATAGTGACTTTGCCCTGGTACCATGGGAAGCGGTGAGAAGTTGTGAGATTCTGAAGGAAGAGGGTCAAGCCAGATTATATAAATATAGGGCTCATCAATTTGCATCTACTTTGTCCAGTGGCGTAGCCACTTGCCACATGTGGCTATTAAATTTAAATTAATTAAAATAAAATTAAGTAAAAAAATTCAGTTCCTCAGCCATAAGAGCCATATTTCAAGTGCTCATTATGCATGTCTGGCTAGTGGTTACTGCCTTGGACAGCACGGATATGGAGCATTTTCAGCATTGCAGGAAATTCTACTGGGCAGTACTGATAGAGATGACATTTTAAATTCTGCCCTCCTGACTCTCAAATCAAGTGCCTGCTGAATGCCTCCACTTAATAGCTCGATTATTATTATATTGATTTATGTCCAATAAGCGTCTCAAACAGAACATGGTGAGTTCTCTTGAATCAGTTCTGAATCAGTCTTGAATCAAGACACTTGATTCAGCTCTCCATTTCCCATTTCGCAGCCTTCTTTTCCTTCAGTTTTTCCCATTCTGTAAATGGAGTCACTAATTAAATGGTTGCCCCAAACTAAGGGCTCACTCCTGATTCCTATCTCTCTCTTCCCGCACCCCCATGACCCCTGCCCTCCTTCTACTCCATTAGCAGGTTGACTTGCTTCTTTCTCCAAGATACATCCTGAATACAACCCCCTCTTAGTGTCTCCACTTCTTGCACTCTGACCAAACCTACCATCATCCCTTACTTGGACAACTGAAATAGCTTCTCATTTAGTGTTTTTCAACCCTGACTGTATATTAGAATCATCTGGGAATTAAAAACAAAAAACGGATGCCTGGGCTTTGCTCCATGTGGGCAGGTGGGGCTTCCCAGGTGATTGTGATGTGCATCCAGGAAAGGAGCAACACTTTATCCCACTCCTCTGCCGCCATTGTCTCTTCTCCAGAGAATCCAGATGATCTTTCTAAATCAGAAACCAGCTCACTTCATTCCCCTGCTTGAAAACTTCTAATGATCTCTCATAGCTCTGCAAAGAATTCGAAGCTCCTGACTGTGATCTCCCATCCTGCTCATTTCTCCAGCCTGCCCTTGCCTGGCTGGCTTCCCTCGTTGTCGCTTCTCCAGAGAGGATTCCTGTCCATCTCCTTTTCAACAGCCCTTCCTCCTTCTCTCGCCCCTCCCCCAATCATTCTCCTTCCCAATTCTCTGGTTTGTTTTTTCTTTAAGGAACTTACTGGTATCTGAAATGATCACACTTATTTAATTCTGTTATTTGCTGTTCATCTCCCTGAGAACAAGGAGCTTTGCTGTCTTGTTCACTGTTTATCTCTAGCACCGAGGACAGAACCTGGCCACAAATAAATATTTTTGAATGTCCCCCTTCATTTGCGTCATTTAATATATCTAAACATTCATTTAGCGTCTGGACTCTTTCAGATAAAAATCAGTGACAATGATGTAGATGATGAGAATGTATATAACAATACCTGTGATTTACAGAGGGCTTGTTTACTCCTGACAATAACCTGTGAGATGGGTATAACACACCTGTTTTGCAGATGAGAACATTGGAATTTAGAAAGGCTAAATTGCCTAGGGCCACCCAGCTAGTAAGTGTGAGAAGTCAGAACTGGAACCCAAGTCTGTGGGAGGCCAAGGTCCTGACTCCTAAAAAAAAAAAAAAAAAAAAAAATGTAGCCGTTTAATAAATGCTCATCAAATAAATAGAATAAATGGCAACCGGTGTATTTTAGACAGCTGTCAAACAGTGATATTTAGTTTATGGCTAGGAAAGCACAATGAACTTCATCTTCTCTCCCCCTATAGTCCTCCAGTCACCCTTGCATCGTTTTCGCCCCCGTGGAGCCTGCTGGCGCTGCTCCGCATTCCTCTTTTTGCCAGTTATTTGTGCAACACGCAGTTTTAGCCTGAAGAATTCCATCTCCTAGCAGCTACCAGGGTTACTTGCAGCCTCAATGATCTTCCTTTGAGGGGAAGGAAAAATCCTCTAACTTTGTGATACAGTCCAGCGATGCATGAGAAGTCTTTGTCAAACCGAAGGGGGGTTGGGGGGAAAGAAAATAAAAATACCATTCTCCTCTGGAATGTCTCCTAGGACTAGTGAAAAATGCTAATTCTGATAAAGGTAAAACCATTTAAAAATCAAAGCCTCTTTGAATTATATTAAAAATGAGATTAAAATGAGAAGTGGTGAAAGAAAATAATTACATCCTTCGAATCTCCCATCTTATCCCCTCCAGCTCTGTTCTCGTGGTTTCTGATGCCCTAGATATTCTCCCAGGAGTGACTGTAGACACTCTTTGCGTTCAGGTTGAATGAAAAGGTACGGGGAATGAATGCAAGGGGTCCTTTATTCCCCCAGCATAGGCTGATGGGAAGTTGGAGCCTTCTTCCCTCCCTTCAACAAAGCCCCCCGGCGCAGTGTTTTTATTTTTAACGACTCCAAGATTAATGTAAGTGTGCTTCTATTACTAGCTTGTATCCGGCTACTCAACGAGGTGATGGTAAAAGTGGGCCAGAGCGTTGATAAAATATGAATTTCTCACTCCGAGCTCAGTCACACGCGCGATCACCGAAGCCCCCCACCCTCCAGCGCTGCCACTCCCTTCTCCCGCGCCCAGGGGTGGTGCGGAGCCCGTAAAGACGTCAGGCTTTGGAATCCGCCCTGGGAAAAGGGAGAGGACCTCAGGACGCGCGGTCTGTCACCAAGGACGCGCCGCTCCCACGTCCCGGGCAGCCCCCTCCCCGCGGCTCCCCCGCCCCTCTAGGAAGTCCCCCGCATTCAGCCTCGGGGGGCATTCCTGCATTCTTTTCCAGCCAGATTACGGCCCTTCGCGGCGCCCCTTCCTCCCCGCGCCCCTGCCAAGGCGCCGGGGGCGGGCGGAGCGCGCCGAGCCCGCGGCCCAGATGGCCGAGCAGCCGCGAGCGGGGACATTTTCTCAGGCTTTCAAAAAGAGCACTTTCTTTCCTGCCTAATATTTAGCTCCTTCAAATGCAAATGGAGAGGTTTCGCTCCAAGGTTAGCATAACAATTATGGGAAAGCTTTAAATCGGCTGCGTTTGTTTACACGATCAAAGGCCCGCAGGCTCCGCGAGCGCCCGGGCCCGGGCTTTTCCTGCAACTATTTTCCAACTAGTGAACTGCGAGTCAATTGTAGACCACAAAGGAAACCAATTTACAACGCGGAGTAGGTTGGTTTTGGAGGGAGTTCTGCGTTTTTAGCTCTGTGTGTGTGTGTGTTTTAATGATCGCTGCTGAAATAGTGCCTTCTCTCCCCCATGCCATCCTAAAGTGAGCTCAGCGGCCTCAGCGGTGGGCGAGAAGGTCTTGGTCACCCAGGACCTGGGTGGGTGGAGTTTTGGCTTAAACTGCGTAAAAATACCTTCAGTTCTTTGTTTTTCAAATGAGGTCATTTTCTTTTCTATCTGACTTAGTGTTGGGTTTTTTTTTTGTTGTTGTTGTTGTTTTGTATTTAAAAAGAAAAGATTGCGTGGTTTTAAGTGCTACTGATGGGTCTCAGACTTCAGGGGAATGGCATCCTCTCCAGAGCAAACCACTATATTCCAGGCACTGACGGCTGACCCCCCGGCCCATTTGAGGTGTCTCAGATCTGCAGGGAAGCCTGCTGGGGAGCAAGAAAATTTCAGGCTTTTTTTTTTTTTTTTTTTCTCATGTTCCAGGAGACTTTTCCCAGGTCTTCCTCCTGGGACATCCTTCCACCTGTCGCTTGCAAGGGGAACATTTGTATGAAATGATGTACGATCCCAGCCTGTTAGGGTCCTTGTCATCCTGAAACCCAGGAGGGGAATGAAGACCCTTGGGAACTTATTAAATCGATTGGTTCTATTGATTGTATTGGCCAATATGTTGCCAAAGCCTTCAACTCTGAAAGCTGGTTTATAAGTACATAGCATTTCATGATATTATAGTATTTATCGAGTAATTTCTTGGCCAACATAAAGATGCCATTTTCAATTTTTAAAAGAAGCTGCAAAACCATCTTTTTCTTGGTATTACTTTTCCTGGTGGGCTGAAATGTCCATTGTGGCTTTGGGGCCAGGGTATGCGTGTCTGTTTGCTCTGTTATCTGACAGGTATAAAGCGATGGTTTGCACTTGAGTGTGCATCAGAATGACCCGGGGGTCTCGTTTAAACACGAACTGGACCTCACCCCAAAGGGTCTGACTTAGTAGGCCTGGGGTGGGCCAGTTTGCATTTCTCCCAAGGTTTCGGTTGATGTTGATACTGCTCATTCTAGAACCACATTTGCAGAACCACTAGCCTAAAAGAATCATAGAACTGTCCTAATTTGAGAGAATCCACTATAATAAAAGGATTTCCTTTTCTCAGGAATAGCTCAGAGACAAGAGCCAATGACTAAACCATCCTCGCTAGGAATTAAGATGATACACTTTACTTACATTTGAATAATTTTCTAATATAGTTTTTATATATAGTTTTGCTGATTGACCTATTTAAGGAACTCAATCTTCCTAATAGATGAGTGTCAGAACATCATTATTTGACCCTGCTTGCCAAATCAGAGGATAGAGGTATACTAATGAAATATACTTGTTTATTTGATATTTGAGATCCACTACACTGAATTTGCCCTTCGGCCTTTAGGCATCATGTCCCCTTCATCAGTTACCCTATTCTTCCGTCTCTTCTACCAAACCCCGTGTGACTGTTTAAAGCTTTTTGTGAATCCCAGAAAAGATCATGCTCTTGGAGTTAATCCATTCCTGTGGGTGTGGGACCCTTTGATTGGATTGAATTCAGTTGGGGACCTGAGATATATTTTGCTGAGTAGGTCACCTGGCCCTTTTCCTACCAAGAGCACAAGGGGTGGATGGCCCTTAAGGTTCTTTCCAGATTATCTATATATATCTGTATTGATTTGCTTAAACCACATTTTACATACACGTGGAATAGGGTCAGCATTGGTTTAAACAGGTGTTGGGAATTGAATTATGCCCCCCACAAAGGGCATGTTCAGGTCTCACCCCCTGGTCCTGAAGATGTGAACCCATTTGCAAATAGGACCTTTGAAGTTGTTATTAGTTAAGGTGTGCCCAAGCTCAACGAGGGTGGGCCTTGAACCAGTTTGGCTGCAGTTCTTATAAGCAAAGGAAATTGGACAAAGGAATAGAAGCCACAGGAGAAGCAAGAGGCTGGAAATCAATGGGACACAGAAAGAAAGGAGAAGAAGTAGCCGTGTGCATTGCCATGTGATGGAAAAGCCAAGGAAGCCCAAAAGATTGCCAGCCAGCCAGCCAGAAGATACTAACCTACTTCCCCCCTCCCACCCCCACTGCCCCGGAAGGAAGCAAGCCTTCAAGCCTCTCAAACTGTGAGCCAATCACATACCTGTTCTTAAGCCAATACATTGAATGGTATTTATTTTAGCAGTTGAGAAACTAAAACAACAGGTAAAATTGTCAAAACTCAATAAAATTGTTGTGAACTCATCTATGTGTATTATGGGCTTCTTGAATTTTTGGGAACCTCTATGTTGATAGTTTTTCATTGTAAAGGAGCTCTTTTCTTTGAGCAAGTGTGATTTCTACCTGAACTTTCAGGTCATCAAGGAGACATTTAATTTAGGGACAGAGCAGATTTTCTTTACCCTTGCCATTATCCTATGTCACAGCTGACTGCTTTAGTGCCAATAAAATGCTAAGGGCTCCAGTTTTACTGGACAAAGCCCTGAGTGGCAAAGTCATTCCTATTAAATATTAACATCATTTACTGAGAATATAATTAGAAATAAAATAAATGGGCATATAAAATTTGTATCTTAATCATCCTCTGCTTTTGATGTTCAGGTATTCAAAAATTGTTTTCTTAGTCCTAAATATAAAGTTAGAAGTTTGTATTTTAAGGGCATTAAGCTGTCATCACAAAACAAATGTATTTCAGGTGCTTCAGGAGACCTGAAAATTTTGGCGATCGATTGAGTCTGTTAAGAAACGTATGCGTGTTTATTGTGAGGTGGGAGGACGTAGCAAATCAGGAGGGAGAAAGTGGAAAATGATAGAATAAATAGGGCTCTAGGGTATTTTCTAGCTCTGAAATAAAACCACAATATGAATTCAATAGGTCAATTACACAGAAATGGCAGAGGACATAGAGGTAGAAATAACAGATTTTATTCTCCAGAGGGAAAGTCAATATTAACTAGGGCAGAAGTTGCTGGAACTTCATTAGTTAAGAGGTAAAGCTTGAATTTATTTATCCCATTGTATACGTATTTTATTTATCACTTTTGGAGGCTTGAATTATGTACCCCCAAGTTTAGACATATTCTGGGTCTTAATTGGCAGTCCTGTGGATGTGAACCCCTAGTAAACAGAATCTCTTGAAGATGTTATTTTAGTTAAGGTTTGGGCCAACTGAATGAGGTTGGGTCTTAATTTGGATTACTGGAATCCTTTAAAAGGAGAAGAAATTCATAAATAAAGATAGAAAGCCACGGGGAGGAGCCGGAACTCAGTCAATGGAACCCGGAAGTCAACAAAAACTGGAAGAGAAAGGAGAGGACAGCACCGTGTGATGGAAAAGCCAAGGAGCCCTAAAGGCTGAGGCAAACCAGTCCCCGAGAGGGAGCAAGCCTTCTAGCCCCTGAAACTGTGAGCCAGTAAGTTCCTGTTGTAAAGGCAACCCGTGATGTGGAATTTGTTGTAGCAGCTTTGGAAAAGTAAGGCACTGTTTCTTCTGTTAGTAGACATTTGGGTTGTATTTTCACTCTCTTTTAGATATCTTTTGATAAACAGAAGTTCTTAGTTTTACTGTAATTACATTTATCGATCATTTTCTTTATGGTTTCAGCTTTTGTGTCTTGTTTATGAAATCATTCTTTATATCGTAAAGATAACAACCCATGGTTATTTTAGAAGTGTTAAGCCCTCAAACAGTCTGGAATTGTTTTGTATAAGATATGAGTAAAGGCTCCAGTTCCATTTTTTTTTTCTCTCTGAGGAACCAGTTTCCTCAGCATGGTTTATTAAGTAGCCCTCCCTTTCCCCATTTCTTTTTTTTAAAGATTTATTTTATTCATCATCCCCCGCCCTCCGGTTATTTGCGCTCGCTGTCTGCTCTCTGTGTCCATTCACTGTGTGCTCTCTGTGTCTGCTGGTCTTCTCTTGAGGAGGCACCGGGAATGGAACTTGGGGCCTCCCATGTGGAGAGAGGGGCTCAATCGCTTGAGCCACCTCTGCTGCTTGCTTTGTTGTCTCTCTCATTGTGTTTCCATTGTTGTGTCATCTTGTTGTGTCAGCCCACTGTGCCAGCTCGGCTTCTCCAGGAGGCACTGGGAACTGAACCTGGGACCTCCCATGTGGTAGTTGGGTGCTCAATTGCATGAGCCACATTTGCTTTCCCCCTGTGTGGTGTGGTGAGCTGGCGCAACAAGATGACGCAACAAAAGAAGACAAGCAGACACAGAAAAACACACAGCAAATGGACACAGTGAGCACAAGCAGCAAGGGAGGGATAAATAAATAAATAAATAAAGTAAATCTTAAAAAATATATATATTTTTGCTTTAAAGTATATATTTTATGAAATTAATACACCTCAATCTTATGTTTCTCTTTTATACATCATATACCGAATTTTTAAAAATCTGCTCAGAAACAGCCTGACTTTTCACTTGGAGTCTAAGTTTTTACATTTGTTGTGATTAACAATATATTTATTTCTAATATCTTAGTGTGTGCCCCCTATTTTTCCATTTTTACTATGCTAATCCTTTTGACTTCAATGCTTATTTTCCATTTTTAACTTAATAATCTTAAATTAACCACTCCCTCTCCCAACAATACAGTGATTTCAGAATATTTTAACTCCTATTTGAACCCCAAAGTAGATATTAGTTTTATCTAGTCAATGCCTCCCCTCTTTTTTAAGATTAGCTCATGTTTACTATTTTCTTTACATGAGTTTCTCAGTATTTTTTATTGTCTCTCAGACTTTCTTTTGTGTTCATTTTTATTTTCCTAAATTAAATCCTATAGATATGTCTTTAGTGAGGCTCTATTAACAATACATCAGTTTTGTTTGATGCATTTATTTTTCCTGTGTTCTTGAATTATAGTTTTACCGTACATAGAATTCTAGCTTGACAGTTTCTCTTAGCACTTTTCAATATTATTCTGCTGTTTTCTAGTTTCCATTGTTATTCTTGAAAAGTCAGTTGTCTATCTAATTTTATTTTCATTAATTTGTCTTTTACCTCTGTTTTCTTTTGTGTGATGCTTTGAGGTTTTTGCGTTGTGTCCAGTGATAGATTTATAGCTTGAGTTATATTGGGAATCTGAGTATTTGTATTTTTCCTTAATTCTGAAACAAACCTCAGGCAATTTCTCTTTGAATATTGTCTCTCTATCACTCTTCCTGTTATTTCTTTCAACAACTTCAGTTGAAGAATATTAGATTTTCTCTTCTTATTGCCCATCCTTTTTTTTTTTTATCATTTCTTTCATATTTTCTCCCTCTGTATCTCTCTGAGCTTAATTCTGTATAATTTCTTCAGCTCTGTCTTACAATGCATTGATTTTGTCTTCAGCTTTGTCTTTTCAGCTAATTCATTACATTTTAAATTTCAATTATTATACATTTCATTTCTATAAGATTTATATGGCTATTTTTCAAATATGCCTCATATTGATAGTCTTTCATTCTTTGGAAATAATTCCAATGCACTTTTATTTATTTAAACCTGTTAAGTATAATTAATTTATATTCTATTCTGTATATGATAATTCCAATACCTGTAGTTTCTTTTATTCTATAACTCTAGCTAATAGCTGATACAAGGTGAATTTTCTTTTCAATTTTGGGAATATAACTTTGGATTGTGGACATTCTTATAGCCTGGTTTGAAAGTGGTTCCTCTAAATGGAACATTTATTTTTTGCTAGGACTCTGGTGTCACTACTGATGAAGAGACTTTTAAAAATAATTCTCAGCTTGGGATTTTTAGAGTCACACAAATAGTATGAATTCTAGCCCCAATCTTGTGTTATCATTGGTTTAGGATGATGAAATCTTAATGGAGACTTTCCTTCCTCTATCCCAAATCAAGAAATGTTAGACAAATTTCTACATCATCTCCCTTTGTGGATAACCCCAACCCCCACCCCTGCTTCATTTGTTCTTGTCTGTTCACAGGCGGCCCTGATCTACTTCTATTCTACTCTGGGGCAGACTCTACACTTGATGTTCAGACCTCTGTTACAGAGAACAGCCCATTAAAATGGAAGCTTTATGATATGGTTTGGCAGATGCTCCCAAGGCAGATGCTCCCAAGGCAGCTGCTAATTTCAATGCTTGGTTAACTCTGGAGTCAAGATTTCTAGATATTTTCAGCCTTTGGGGATATCTCTCAACTTTTTTTTTTTTTTTTTTTTTGATGGTGGAGTATCATTTATATACTAAAATATATATTAGTTCTTGTACACTTTGAATGCTTTTCATGATATCTAATTCTGCTGTAACTCGTCTGTTAGGTTGTCTTTATTTTTTTAAAAAACCTTTTATTTTGAAAGGATTTGAAACTTAACAGGGCAGCTGCAAAAATAATATAAAATCCATAGAGAGAACTCCAAGATCCCTCCCCCCCCAGATTCTCAGATCCACCAAATTCAACATTTTTGCCACATTTGCCATATCATTTTTTTCTATCTATCCATCCATTCCTCAGTCCATCATCCATTGACATCTATCTATCTATCTATCTATCTTCCTTCTATCTATCTCTCTATCTATCTATCATCTATCATCTATCTATCACCTATCTGTCATCTATCTATCATCTATCTATCTATCTATCTATCTATCTATCTATCTATCTATCTATCTATC
>JAKSZT010054400.1:7521479-7537746 GCA_026826555.1 Tolypeutes matacus
ATCTATCTATCTATCTATCTATCTATCTATCTATCTATCTATCTATCATCTATCTCTTCTATGTCTTCTATCTATCTTCTATCTATCCATCATATATCTATCTTCTATCTATTATCTATCTATCTGTCATCTATCTATCATCTATCATCTATCTATGTAATCTTTTCTAAGCATTTGAGAGTAGGTTGTATATATATCATGCTCCTTGAACACATAATACTTCCCTGTACATTTCCTAAGAACAAGGACATTGACTTATGTAACCACCTTGAGTAAGGTTACCAAGTTCAAGAAACTTAACATTGATTCCATGGAGTTTAAAAAACAAATCGCCACAATATGAAAAACCAGCATTAAGGTTTGAGTTTAGTAATGTATGTGATTTAGAGAAACTCAGTAGCTCACAGCTGCTGTTTATACAGACACACTTGTAAGGACAACAATTTATAATGATATAAAGGTTCTGTTTTTTAAACAGTAAACTACTGTTTCCATTTAGGGGTATAAGGACCAGACCTGTATCTGTGACAAGTTTGTTTTCAAGTATTATTGAGAGATGGGAAGCGGATGTGGCTCAAGCGATTGAGCTCCCACCTACCACATGGGAGGTCCTGGGTTTGGTTCCTGGTGCCTCCTGGAGAAGCGAGCTTACGTAACAAGATGATGCAACAAAGAGACCCAAAGAGCAAAGACAATGAGAGACACAACAAAACAGGGAGCTGAGGTGGCTCAAGTGATTGAGCTCCTCCCTCCCACATGGGAGGTCCCAGGTTCAGTTCCCAGTGCCTCCTCAAGAGAAGATGAGCAGACAAAGAGAGCACACAGCAAATGGACACAGAGAGCAGACAGCGAGCGCAAATGAGGGGGGACTAAATAAATAAAATAAATCTTCTTAAAAAAGTATTATTGAGAGGGTCCTTAAGAATTTCAAATGTAAGTCCCGCCTCCAAATCACACACACAAAAAACAAAACCCACAACTTTTCCCAATTTGCTGACCACAAGGAGTACAGTATATTTAGCACTCTTACTTGACCAGGGAAAACCAAGGCCATATTCTAATTCTGAGAATTAATTTTTTTATTTTGAATGTTTTTTATTTTTTATCTTTATGTCACTTCACTTACAGTGACTTAGATTGGGATATTTTTTTTTGTGCATAAGAGAGAGAAGGGATGGGAATGGCTTTACTTGATAAACCTGAATATCGTGTTTCTTTAAAACTGACATTATTTGCCACCAAAATGGGGTGTCATTGCAATGGTTTGTATTTCAATGTTTGCATTTATTTCACTGTGGAAAAAAGGGTACTTATAAAGGAGCGTGAGTTGGCATAAAAGAAAAGAAATCAACCCTCATCCTAGTGAAATGGTGTGTATATCTGATTTCCTTTTAAGCAATTTCAGATCACTGGATATACTTATAGTGGGTGGTGATTTTTAATCATTTAGGATAATAACCTCATGTTTTTTATTAGTTCCTTGGCTTTAATAGGCCATTCAGATAATGCTTTAGCTAATAGTGTTGTTGTTTTTAGTGAGAAGGAAACATTTTGTTATTATTCAAGAAAAACATATTGCCTCTTAATGATGTTATCAATGAATTTCTTGTGTCCTGTTATCCTACATAGTGTTTGCCATTTAGCATTCAGAAGATTAATTATTTTTATAGAATTGATCATAAAATTCTTTTGGTTATATAGCCATTGACTTGATGTTTTGTTCTTTATAGTTTTTTAAGAATGACCATAGATTTAGCTTGTGCTAAATTGAAACCATGTCATTTGCCCTAGAAGACAAAGTATTCATATTCATCATTTGAAAAGGTAAAATGCAAAATGGAAGTGAGTTATTTATAGCTTGCATTTCGTGGCTTATTTATTTATTTTTATCTATGTTAAATCTTTAGCATTGGAAATGTCTTTGTCTGTCTTAGAGTAGGGTTCGAATGGGCGGGACTGAAGAACCATTGCTTTTGAACCTTGCCGGTGAATCTTGGGGGCAACTGAATCTGTTCTTTTGAATAAAGTATAACTTGGGTTCTGGTTTCACTACACTTGGTCAGAGTATATACCAGCTCAGTGCAAATTTGATAATTTACAGGGATGATAAAATGCACTGCTTTTAATCTAAATTTTGGTTTGCTTTTTTGGTGAACTGCCTTATTTTAAAATAGAGTATACAATGATGTATTTCCTTAAAGAAAGAGGTACGTCAAAATTATTTAGTTATCATAAACTAGAAGGTAATACAATGCATTTCAGAGTCCACCAGAAAGAAAAATCCTACGTATTGTGAAAAAGGGGGAAGTGAGCTCAATATAGTCTTCGTGAACAGAAAGAGGGTTCAGACTGACAAACTCATACTTCTTTATAACAGGGCCTGGGAGAGGGAAAGGAGGATATCGGAGGAACAGCCTGAGCATATCAACTCTTAAACTTAAAATACTAATTCCAATGTTAACCTTAAAAAGTCTCAAATTTTAAAAAGTAGTTTTTCAAACATTAATTTTTTTCCAAGCTTCTTCTCCCTCTTTATTTTATTGGTTTTAAATATTGGCTATGCTTCAGAATCTCCAGGATAATTTTTAAAAATACATTTGATTTTCTAGTACTATTGAATTAGTTTCTACTACACCTGTATTTTTTTAAAAAAATTTTCACATTTGTATTTTAAAAATCTCCCTCAGTTAAATGATAATTGCGAATCACTGGCCCATCTATTTTCCTTTAATGCCACCTAAAATTTCTTACTTATGCTTGTTCATGAGTTCATGTCAGAAGGGCCATCAGATAAAGATATTCCATCTCCCAGTTATCTATTTTTTTTTTTAAAGACTTATTCTATTTCTCCCCACCGACATGATTGTTTGTGTTCGCTGTCTACTCTCTGTGTCTATTCGCTGTGTGTTCTCTGTGTCTGCCCATCTTCCCTTCTTACGAGGTACCCGCAACCGAACCTGGGACCTCCCATGTGGGAGAGAGGGGCCCAATTGCTTGAGCCACCTTCACTCCTTGCCTGCTGTGCCTCTCATTGTGTTTCCTTGTTGTGTCTCTTTGTTGCATCACCTCACTGCGTCATCCCATCACGTCAGCTCACTGTCCTGCTCTTTCTCCCTAGGAGGCACTGGGAACTGAACCTGGGACCTCCCATGTGGTAGGCAGGTGCCCAACTGCTTGAGCCACATCCACTCCTTCCCAGTTATCTATTGATCTAACCTGGGCATTGTAGGTTCTTGCAATACACAACAGTGAATAATTCCCAAAACAAGGAGTAAATTGAATTTTTGACTAATTCTGATGTCTAAGTAGGTAATAGGTAAAAAGAGATAATTCTAATTTTGAAAGCCTGCAAAGCAAGTATTTCATCAAGGATTAAGAGGTATCCATTGCTATATCAAGTTCCTGTGATTTTGCATGAAAATTTACTGTTCTTGTAAATTTGGGGGGGTCTTAATATACAGATCTGTTCAGCAAGAACCTTGTGCAGAAAATGCCCATTAGGGGTATAGCTGTGTATATGAAATTCAGTCATGAGAGAAACACATTCCTGGAAAAATATTAACTCATATTCAAATAATTTTCAAATTTCTTTTTTTAACATATTCAGCTGGAACATGTCAGTGTTTCAAGGGAAAGGAGTCACTCACTGATTAGTGTTGGAAGTGGTGAGTAAAACGCGTGTGTGTGTGTGTGTGTGCGCGTGTGTGTAGGAGGACACAGAAATAAAGGAAAACAATCAGAAGAGGCTTTTTCTTTTTTTATTTCCCACGTGCCCACACTGCTTTTCTCAGATTTATATTTCTCTGTGATAAATTTCCTCAGCTATGTTGAGAAGATCTGTTTTTTTTCCCCCCTACAGAATCTCATGTTTATTTATTTGGTTTACAGACGACACAGAACTGCTGTATCTGTCCTCTCATTTTAGCTGTAGGTCCCCTGGATCTTTGATAAACTTAGTCTCTTTTCTCTAGAATTTTCAGACTTTAATAGCTCCATTGGAGCTAATATAGTTTATCACCTCAGTAAGCTCTAAATTAAGGGCCTCTCTGACAGTGCACCCTGAAAAGATAGAGGAAGCTAGGGTGACCTTCAGGATGGGTCAACGATTAGATTAGAAGAGGTTCAATAGTCCCACGAGGGCTTCTTCCTCAAATGATTCTGTTTATAAAGCAAAGGTGCACTAGCCAGACCAGCAAAAAAATAACAGAGAGATACCAAGTGTTATTGGGGCGATAAAGCAGTGGGAACTCTCATGCATTGCTGGCGAGATGGAAACTTTGGAAAATGTTTGCCAGTATCTAGGAAAGCTGAAGAAACATATACTCTGCAATGCAGTAATTCTACTCTTATTTACATACTCCTCAGAAATTCCTGCTTATGTGGACAAGACGATGTCCAGGGATTTTCATGGTGGCATTGTTTGTAATCGACCAAAAATACATACAGAAAATATTACAAGCCCAAATGCTCACCAACGATCAAATGAATAAGTCAATTGTGACATATTGTGCACTGGAAAAGCATGCAATAATGAAGACGAATAAACTACAGATACACAAAAGAGTGTGGATCAATATCAAAGACATAATGTTGAACCAAAGAAGCCAAACATGACAAAATATTTTCCAAATGAATTGAATTACATCTATAAAAATAGGCACAATTATCTATATTTTCAGTGTACATAATTATCTAATAAAACTTTAAAGAAAGGCGAGGAAGTACATATAATACATTCAGGGATACTGGTTACAGCTGCAGGGAGAGGAGCATTTATATTCAAGGAAGGGCGAGTCTGGGATTGTGTCTTGCCACAAGTTTGGGCCATATAGCTGTTGATAGCTATAGTTCATTAAGGTGTACATATGATTTATGCATGTTTCTCTGCAGATTATATTTGATAACTTAAAGTACTTAAACTATTATAAAAAGAAAATTAAGACACAGCCCCAGGTGTTGATGTAAAGAGAGTTTCAGAGTCTGATTTAAATTTGCAAAAGCAAGGACAGTGTCTGCTAAGTGCCTTTTACTCATCCTGTTGTGCCTGGGCACTGCAGCAGAGAGCTGCAGAGCTATGGAATGTCGACAAGGTTCACAAGGTGAATTAAGGTTGGAGAAGAAGCCTTAAGTCTGAATCTCTTTATTTACGTGAGGTTAAGTCAGATACTTCGTGTGACTATAGTGTAGTTTTGTTTTTCAAATATTTATTTTTTTGTCGCCCTGTTGTTTTGCACTCGCTGTCTGCTCTCTGTGTGTTCTTCTGTGTCTGCTTGTCTTCTCTTTAGGCTGCACTAGGAACTGATCTTGGGACCTTCTGGAGTGGGAGAGAGGCGCTCAATCTCTTGTACCTGGTCAGCTCCCTGGTCTGCTGTGTCTCTTATTGTCTCTCCTCTGTGTCTCTTTTTGTTTGTCTTCTTGCTGCTCCAGCTCTCCACGTGGGCCAGCGCTCCGTGCAGGCCAGCACTCCTCACAGCACTCCATAGGGCCAGCTCGCTTTCACCAGGAGGCCCCAGAAATCGAACCCTGGACCACCTATATGGTAGACGGGAGCCCAGTCGCTTGAGCCACATCCACTTCCCTATAGTGTAGTTTTGTGTGAGCGTGTGTGCCTGTGTATACATGTGCATGAGTGTGTGTGTCCATATGTTGATTCTACTCTCGCGTCTGAGGGAAGTGCTAGAATTCAGTTCCAGCCAAGTACCTAGTGTGCACTTCAACCCCTGAGCATGAAGAATGTAAAATGCTCGTAGACAGAAAGATTGAAATGAAAAAACCCCTTCATCTTGGCACGTGAGAGGTTTGCAAAGGTTTGCAATCACATTTGGATTCTCAAAGTGCTGCTTGATTGGAGATTAACGTGTGGGTGGATTGACCTTTCTTGCAAGGGCCATTGTTTTTGCACTAAATGTGTGAAAAACAAATTTCAAATAGCTGCCCTATTGCACTTCTCTTGCGGTTCATATTATCACCCTTTTAGAATTCTCGGCAATAATGGCACTTATTAAACTCACTGGAGCTCCCTCCCCCCTCCCTTCCCTTACTCCCCCAACACTTTGTCCTTCCATGGGGGTGGAATTTTCTACCAACAGAAAGGTCAGTTTCTTCATATTTCTCATACTGCTGGCATATGATTTCTTGATTGACTTGTCTTTGAGTCCCAAGGATGTCTGCGTTGGAAAATAAAGAGAAGCTTTTGGGATACTTTGTTTAGAGGTTGCTTACAAATTTCTAGGGTATAAAGCTCACCATTTAAAATTTTTTTCTCAGATGCATAAAAAGTTAATGATTGTACATTTTAAAAATATAGAGCTTTCTCCAGTCTTAGTTTTTTTTCCACTATTTTCTCATAATAGTTTTTTTCTGCATTTCCATTGTACATTTTACTTTTTATAACTATTAAATGGAACAGAGGAGACATGGCTCTTGTCAAATTCTTAAATTCCTTAATTTTAAGAAAATAAAACAGGGAGGCGATCAAGGCTGACCTACCCTTTTGAGAATCTCTGAGAAAAAAAGATCCACAACTATTTTCCATGCTGTAGAGTATACTCTCAGTCTGGCTCACTTTATTTTTAAATGCTGATTTGAGTTGGAAGACAAATAATTGTCTTCCAACCGAGGGACAGGCAATTACACCATTCCTAGTATTTCTGAGGTTCCCCTATATTTTATGAAGACTAGAATGTAAGTAATTTTATTTTCCATCATGAATGCTGTGTTTGGTCATATATACAACCTTTATGTTTGTGGCTAATTTGAACTTATTTTAAATATTTGGAAGGTATTTAAAGAGTACTAGACAATTCCTATTCAACAGTAATGAAGTGTAACACAAAAATTAAATGTACATGAAAAATCCTTTATCAGATCTCATCAACTAATAAATGACAGTATTTTCCTTATGTTAAGTTTAGATATTTTGATGTTAAATGGTATCTTTTTCTGTTTCACAGCAACTAGAATGGAATAGAAGGGAATGAAAGTGCATTAAAACTTAAACTTTAATTCCGGGGTCCAAGTTTCTTAAGTAGTATCAACAACTACACACTGTTTTTTCTGGGAGAATCTTTACATCTTTACTTTGAAAATCAGTTTATTTTATTTTGTTTTGTGTTCCCCCCAGAGCTGATTTATAAGAGCAATCTTCCTGAAGTTGGTTCCTTTTCTTTTCCTTTTTTTTTTTTTTTTTTTTTACCAGGTGGTCCCGGGGATCGAACATAGGTCCTTCCATATGGGAGACGGACGCCCAACCATTTGAGCCACATCCGCCTCCCCCCACCCTTTTTTTTTTTTTTTTACCAGGAGGTCCCAGGGACCTTTTCTTTTAATAAGCTATTTGGGAAGAGATTTTGTGAGTCACCATGCATTTAAAAGAATGGCCTCTTGCAAATATGGCAGGGGAGGGTCACTGGTGCAGTGTGTTGGGGTGGGAGGATATGTGGGAAAGGGTGCACCTGGGGCATGCTTCTTTGGAATATGGATGTGTCATCTTGGCATTGGGTATTATCTCATGGGTAGAGACTCACACAATAAACAAGAAAATATTAAACTCCCGTCCTGGGGAGTCCGGCTACATTCTCAAATAGAGGGGCAAGGACATCTTGAGTACATAAGTAGCAACTAATAAAGGAAACCAGACCTGTATGACAAGCTGTCAGTATTAATGCGTGTAACTATGAACCTTATTCTTCAAAAATTGAAACTTAGTAGTTGCCATAGGTTCCGAGGGGACAGGGAAAGAAAAATGGGTGGAACATAGGGAATCTCTGGGGCACTGGAATGGTTCTGCATGACATTGCAATGACGGATACAAGCAATTATACATTTTGATGGAAACTATAAAAGTATACGATGCAAAAGGTACCACAATGTAACGATTGACCATGCTTAGTAGCAGTGCTTCAATATGTGGTCATCAATTGTAACAAACGTACCACACTAATGAAGGATGTTAATGGGGGAAAGTGTGGGAGGCGAGGGGGTGGGGTATATGAGAATTCCCTATATTTTTGATGTAACATTTATGTAATCTAAAGCTTTTAAAAATAAAAAAAAAAGGCCTCTTTTTCCTGAATAACCTTATGGACCAGTACACATACTGGCTTTAAATAGTCTTATGAGCAGGTTGATGGTATGTTTATACCATCAAAAAACCATCTCAGGGAAGCTCAATTGATTGGGCTCCCGTTTACCATATGGAAGGTCCCGGGTTCGCTTCCCGGGGCCTCCTGGTGAAGGCAAGACGGCCCGCATTGTGCAGTGAGCTGACCGCCTGCGCGGCGCCGTGATGCAAGAAAAGGGAGACAAGCAGACACAGAAAAACGCAAAGCAAATGGACACAGCGAGCACAAGCAACAAGGGGGGGGGGATAAATAAATAAACATAAATCTTTAAAAAAAAACCATCTCAGAAATTCAGAGTCAGAATCTAGAATATAGGTTACCAGGGGACAGGGTGGGGATAGGGAATGGGAAGTTAAGACTTAAACTGTACAGGGTTCCTATTTGGAATGATGGGAATGTTTTGGTGATGGATGGTGCTGACATTGTGAATGCAGTTAACTGCAGTGAAGTACATATCTGAATATGATTGAAAGGGGAAATGTTAGATTATATATATATATATGTGGTAACAGAAGAAAGAAATTTTAAAAAAATCCATGGAACTACACTACAAAAACAGAGAACCCTAAGTTAAATCATGGAGTTTAATTAATATTCCCATTATAAAACTGTGCTCTCATCAATTGTAGCAAATATTCCATACCAATAGAAATGGTTGGTGGGGTGGTATATGGGAATCCTGTATTTTATGCATGACTTTCTGTAAACCCACAACTTCTGTAACAAAGGAGGAACAACCACCAATGTAAAAGCCATCTCACATGGTATTTGTCCGAGAACAGATCAAAGAATTAGCAGTCTTCAGGGCCACGGGGAGTCTACATAAAATGCCATCCAATCTGAGAGCAGCAGCCATGACCAGCCACGCTTTGCCATCTGGTAGAGCAGGAAACAAAGCTGAAGCAACTGATTTCCTGTGACCCTTCTTGTGCTCTCAAAGCTGCCTCCGTAGACAGTAGCCTGTAGCATCTGTAAATACTTTCACTGTGCAGAGGGACAGGTCGCCTACCTCCAGGATTGGGTTGGAGTTCACCCCGGCTCCAGCAAGATCCTTCAAAGTTAAAAGCTACATGATGACTAACCTCGGTTGAAACTTGCTTAGCAGAAACACGGTAAAATGTGGGCCTCAGAAAAGGAAGGCGAGATCTGGGAGGCGTCATGTGCATTTCAGCCTCAACTGAACCACATTTGAAAGTTGTAGATGAAGTTAAGCACAGATAGTGGGAGACTTAGCGTTCTGTGTCGGTAGGGAGGGTGGTGAGTTACAGGGATGTAGCTAGCAGAGGGGGAAGGGAGGCTCAGAAGAGAGTCCTCTAGCCCTGCTAGCATAGGCCTTCTTGATCGAGAGCTTGGAGATAACGGAGACAATGCCTCTATGCCATCTCGCCTCTAGATAGCGCATGTCCTGGCATGGGTGACAGGAAAACACAGCAGCCCCACAAAGCCGGCGTGCGGGAGCAGACGAAGATGAGGCACTGGTAATGCAGTAAGTTTTCCTGTTTCCCTTCTGCGTTCCTCTGCCTCTAGTAAGATGTGGGCATGGACACACACGCACCATCTGGCTGGAGACACGGGCTTTCAAGATGCCGAAGGAAAGCGGGCAGAACCCTATTTCCAATGACTGTGGTGCCTATTTGTCAGCCCTGCTCCTGGGGCTGACCTCTGGGTGGGCTGTGTGAGGGGAAGCGCTTGGGTTGACTGGTGGCCGCTCTCAGCCTGGGCACTGATGAATCAGCAAGTGTCTTCTAACCAAGTTAGAACTCCCCCCTGGTCTGTGGAAGGACAGCCTGTTTGCCCTCGAGGAGCTGGCAGGCCTACAAGGTTTCTCTGTGATGCTTAAAGGGATTTAAAAACCCCTAAGGAAGTAGGTCCTTAGAAAGCTGCTCACACTCTCTGTGCCTGCCGACTCCAAAGAGGAGGGATTTGGCAATGAGGGAGGGGGGTGCCGACGCCCTGACGGGTGGGTGTGACGTGGTCCCTCTGCCCCAGGACCTGGCCGCCCCCTCCCACGGCAGTTCCAGAACTGCTTCCTTCTCCCGGGTCTGTGGCTGCAGAACTATGAGTGGGAAGTAATGGGGAGGAAAAACCATGCACCCCCCTGCCCGAATAGAAGCAGGAGCAAGTTGATCCGGGCTATTAGGGCGCCTTGAACGCTGTTTTCTCAGGCAAGGTAAGAGATGCCTTACTTGGGGTGCTCTTTGAACTCGCAGTCTGCGTTTTCGAGCGCTGGACCTTCAAAGCAGCTCAGGGTTAATCAGTCTTAAAGAAAATCTTGAAATAAACGAAATTTGTCTTAGGCTTGCCCTTGTATTTCTGGTTTCACTTGTAAACTACCTTGTACTCTGTTGCTACGCCAATTCTTCAGGTGACCTAGAATTTCGTGTGGCCAGGGATCCCTCATGGAGGGAGAAAACATCAGATAATAACAAAATCCCAGCCGTTGTTAGGATGCAAAGGGGGCTGAATTCCTTGATAAAATCCAAAAGCATTTTCATCTTAAAAATGGAAATGTGAGGGAAGCGGCTGTGGCTCAATCAGTAGGGCTCCCGTTTACCATATGGGAGGCCCCGGGTTCGGTGGTTAGCTGACCCAGCGAGCACAAGCAGCAAGGGGGGGATAAATGAATAAATAAATAAAATCTTAAAAAAAAAAAAAAAATGGAAATGTGGCAGCCGAGAAACCCAGAGGAACAGACATTTAATGACTGATTTGGGGGTGTTTTTGATTCTGGGCAAGTGAGATATTTTGGGGCACGGGAAGCTTCTTGAGTCACACCACTTTGGCCCACTGCCTCTATCTAGCTGAAGGGTCAGTCCTACTTGTAGACGTGATGTGTCCAAATGAACTGGCACTGGTGGGAAGTGAAATGAGGGTATCAAAAGTATCTGGGAAACTCCCATGGTCAGATGAAAGCTGCTCTTCATTGTTTAATTTTGCTATGCATTGCATAAGCAAACTTTAGAATGCGTTCCAGGGTTACTTAAAATAATGATTATTTAAAAACACAGGTAAGAGCTCACGAGATTTGAAAAGAGCTTGGATCTCATTGAGGCAGACATTTCTAGCCGAGGAGCTTCCCCATGGAAACACTCAGGGACTAGGAAAGCTGAAAAGCATTATCATCATCATCATCATCATCACCACCACCACCGTCATCACCATCGCCATCAATAGTAGCATTTAATTTGCATTTAAATGATACCTCTTTCCAAAGCTGTCAGTGGCTGGCATAATTCGCTTCTCTCACATCTTGTTGATGACAGAGGGCAATTGTGGTTTAAGAAATCATGTTGATTATCATTCTCTAGATTCTGGCTGTCCAGTCTTGATGATGCTCCAGTCTTCTCTCCTTGCCTTCTCTCCACCTAAAGCTGTGTAGCAACAGCTCAGTGAATGGAAAGTTCTATGTAACCCTGCGTCTGTGCAGAGCAGACCTGTCTGTCCTCTAACAATTGCCACACGTACTTTTCTTGGGGAACCGTTTCACTTGACCTCAGCTCATTCTCTGACTGCTCTTTCTCTTTTTGTTCTCAGTAATTTGTCTTTTTCTTTCTTTTTCTTACATTCCGCCGCCTCCTTCCTCCCATTCTCTGTTCCTTTTTCTATTGCCATTGGCCAGATCAGATTGCTATTATTTCATAATCTTTCTTGTCCTGGAAGTGTGTACAGGATAAACTTGGGGGCTAGAGATACATTTAGGGAAACAGCTCTTTAACTTTCAAAAAATGGAGAAGGAAGTCTCTGGTGTGTCTCTAGAGTACTCGTTTTTAAATTTTACTAGTTCTCTGCCTTTGCTGGCTGTTGGCATTTGAGCCACTTGGCAAGGTGACTGATTTCTTTCCTAGTTCTTTTCTAGCTCTGTTCTCTTGTTCCGCTCCAGCTGTTCCGTGGGAATGGGAATGGAGAGGCTCTGGAGGGATTCAAAGCAGAGTGTTTGAGTGTGCATGCATCCAGGGGGGCGTGTGTATGGGAAAGTGGGCACTAGCCAAGCCCCTCAGAGCCATTAGCTCAGGTACACTGCAAGCACGCTAAATGCCAATCGCTCTTGTAAGCGCTTCCCACACACTAACTAGGATGTGTGCAAGTGTGTGTGTATATTCCACGTACGTGTTTGAAGCAGCCATGCCCGCCTCTGTGTTAAGTTACCCGGACTCTATATATTCCTTAGTTTCTGCCTTTTTTTTACTTGTTATATTTTCCCCGATTTAAAACTTTCCCCCCCATAGCTTTAAAGTTATCATGCCTGAAATATAAGGACAAGGACACTTCTGCACCTAGGACAGGATGGAGAATATCACGCGCTTATTTCTTGGTACTTAATTATAGTGGCCGGAGCTCTCGGGAAGGGCAGATTGAATTGCAGCATTAAAGAATTAATGTGGGCAGTAAAAAAGGAGCCTTTCCTGGCTTAAAATATTCTTGCTGGTCTATAATTTTTAGTATTTCTGATGATGTTATAAAAGGAATCATAATTCTTTGGTAACAATTGACTTTGTCTAGACTCTGATAGTCTGGGGAAATGAGGAAGAATGGATCAGCACTCATGCCAGGTGTTTCTGTGGCGATGGATGAGTGGGCCGTGGTGGTGGTGGGGAGCATAGATACACAAATGGCCCTGCCTGTTGACTAAAGTGTGTTCTGGACTCTTCCAAAACAATGAACTTCTCTTTAGGTGTATTTTTAAAAATTAGTTTTATTAATATCTCTTTAGGTGTTTTTTTCCCCCATATATATTCATTTGTGAGGAAGAAAAAAATTTTAGAAGATTAGAAGTTTGCAACATCCTCTTGTTGTTGAGAAATGGTACATCTTAAAATACAGTACAAATCAAAAATAAACAAAAACCCAAACCACCTTTAAAATATAAGGTTCCCCTTCCCCCTACACATGACAGAAACTTGATTTTCTTGGCCTCTCCATGGAAGATGTTTCTATGTTCCTTTCTTCACTTCTTTTTAAAATAACCTTTTATATTCTAGCACTTGCAGAAAAATACCTTTGATTCTCACTTGGCCTCTTCCACTGAATTGGAAAATTTGGTTCCATTCTCTTAGCAGGTAAATAGCCTTAAAGTCATTCATGGTTTTGTCAGGGAAGAGGAAAGCTGAAAAGCAATACATATGTTCCAAGTTAAGAGAGGCCAATCTTTTGCTGTTTTCAAGTGGTTCCTTCCCCTCCCTTCTTCTCTTAAGAGCCGACCACAATGGAGCTTTAATCAGCTTCATTGATTTAAAGCTAATTTGCACTTGGCTTCAAGGTTAAGGTCCATAGCACAAGCTGAAGACCTTTAAATCAGAAGTCGGAGTGAAAAGCCTTAGGTATATCATATTGTCTGCTGTGCATAAGGATGACGGCTCTTGATGGCTGCGAATTAACTATTGGGAGAAAAGGCACAAAGCCAGTTTTTCTTGTGTGTTAATATAACCTCTGCTAGCTGAGTTACAGCACTGCTATCAACATTTCTGCTTCATCGTGTAAATTAAGGGAGTTGGCTGAAAATACTTTGGTATTGTGATGTTTGCAGTCATCAATTTCTGCTTGGTTTCAGCTGGATTTCAACCTAATTGTCAAACTGATTCCATCTGTAATAACTTTTAACATTTATTTTTCCCAAAGGGAAAAAAGTGTCTTGTCTGTATTTTGCAATTAAGAAGGTGATGAAATATTCAGTGTGTGTCTCCACTCTGACTAAATTCTTTTGTTAACTTTATCAGATAAACTATAAAATATTAACCAGGCTCGCTGTCTGAGCATGTGCAGATGGCATAATATTTACCAGGCATGTTTTTAATACACATTTAATTTTATAAATTGAATTAACTATTCCAAGGCTAATTTTTCCCTCTCTTTTCCAAATTGCTGCAACAATCATTCGTGCTGTTGCCTGTTGTGTTATACTAGAACATTTGTGGATAATTACATAAGCTTAGCTGTGTATGTAATAAATAACATTTCCTCCAAACTTAATGACACAAAATCAAATCTAGCAGAAATAATGCTATTTTCTGAGCAAAATTATGCTGAGTAGCAAATGTGTCTTTGCTTTCTTCGACAGCTCATATTTTTAAATTTTCTGGTAAGTTTTTCAAACATTCAAAGATTTTACTTCTTTTATCCTCTATACAACGGACCTTAAATATCCATAGCCATAACTTTTCTGCCATTCCCAAATCTACTAATTTAATAGCTACATAATACTTTGTCTCAAGCAGATTTTCTCAGAATATGATTTAGACTGAATCAAGGTCAAATTCTCAATCATGGTGAAAAGCTCATTCTAATTAAAAGCCTTGAAAAAACTTAAAAAAAAAAAAAAACCCAACTAATTAACAAAATAGTTGACTATTGGTGAGCTGGTAAAATAACCAAATGGGTCTGCCTAGCTAAGGCACCCCCCATAGATTCCTACAAAGCTGCTCTTCAACCAGCACCATCATGAGCTCAAAATCTGTCTAGGAAGGAGAAAGGCATGGAAGTCAACAATGAAATCCCATGTGCTATGCGTTTTCATGGAAGTGTGGTAGGGGGCTCAGAGAAGGGAGTGTGTACTGCTGATTCTGGGAATTGGGGATGGTTTCATGGAGGAGTCAACAATTTAACTCAGATTTAAAGGGTTGTCCAGGTGGACGAGGTGAGGTCCAGCATCAAAAGCATATTTTAGACAGAGAGAATAGCATATTTGAGTGGATGAATGTGGTAGGCATGGGAAAAGGCAAGTGATTTTGTATGGCACAGAGTATGAAGCAGGGAGGGGTTGGAGAAGGAAAGAGGGAGTAGTTCCAATCCTAGAGATGGATCTACTGATGGCATCATGGCTCAGTGGTCCATGCTGATCGGTTTTTGCAGCCATAGGAAGAGGATGTGCTGGGAAATAGGAGGCAGCAGGTAAAAGGCGAGCAGGAATAGCGAAAATATTCCTTGAGATCCTCAGAAACCATTTAGGGAACTAATTCGTAGGAGCAGAATGGAGTTCACCCATGAGCAGAATGCAGTAGATGTGGGTGCTCAAAATAAATTTAAAATATGGAACCTTATTTTGTACCCCAAGCTGGTGAACAGGGTCTTAGGGACTCAATTTGCATGAATCATGTTCAAGTTGACACCAATTTCAAAGGCGTGGAACCTGGTTTTGTCATATTTCGCTATGCACTCAGAAGTGGGTTGGAGGGAAGCGAATGTGGCTCAAGTGGTTGGGCTCCCGCCTACCACATGGGAAGCCCTGGGTTTGGTTCCCAGGGCCTCCTGGTGAGGGCAAGCTGGCCCATGCCCGCAGAGAGCCGACAGCCTGTGCCCTGGAGAGCTGGTTCAGCAAGATGACACAACGAGGGGGAGACAAGTAGACACAGAGTTAATGCCCAGCAAATGGATAGAGAAAGCAGACAGCAAGCACAAGCGGCAAGGGGGATGGGGATAAATAAATAAATAAAAATAAATCTTAAAAAAAAAAATAAAGTGGATTTGAGTATCCGTCATCCTCTACCTCCAAATTAATTGGTTGATCAGTCCCTTAAAAAGAGCAACCTGACAAGTTTGGGGTTGATCACAGAATGCTCTTAAGCCTTTTCCTAAGAGACAAGTGGAGGTTCTATGGGGACACAGAAGTGACTAAAACCTCCAGGAGCTTTCCAGGAGAGTTGGGGACACAGAGCATGAACAAATCACATTTTAAATAACAAAAGTGTTAAATTGTTCAAAAAAATATGATTTAGCATTAGAGGTGAGCACTGCCAATGCGAAGAGGGTGCTTATCATTGCCATCTATTTATTTTAAAACATATCAGTCCATAGTGATGGTGCAACCCACTTCAATGTGTACACATAAGTTAAATATAAAACACATGTTTCGTAGATATGCTGAGACAATAAGGATGGGTTATCTCAAGTGAAGGAAGGGAGATAAAGCTAAAAAGATTTGCAAAATATGCGTGTAATGCAAAACTGGATTGAAGCAAGAATTTGCTCACACAAAGGAGCAGGGGGAAGCGGCTGTGGCTCAATCAGTAGGGCTCCCGTTTACCATATGGGAGGCCCCGGGAACAGAACCCGGGGCCTCCTGGTGAAGGCAAGCCCGCCCGCACAGCGTGGTTAGCTGATCCAGCGAGCACAAGCAACAAGGGGGGGGGATAAATGAATAAATAAATAAA
>JAKSZT010054400.1:7537846-7548165 GCA_026826555.1 Tolypeutes matacus
AAATGAATAAATAAATAAAATCTTTAAAAAAAAAAAAAAGGAGCAGGGACATGCACAATTTCAGAATTCCCCAGAAAGCAATAGGGTGAATTTGGGGAAACATTGTTTGAATAGCATTGTTTATTTACATCATATGAATGTTTACATAATAGTTTTTAATTCCCGAGGTAAATAATAGAATCTCCGGCTACCACGTTAAATTTTTCAGAACCTTATTGACCATCATCTTCATCATCACCACCTCCCAGACAATCCCTTATACACACCCGCTCTAGCTCTAGGAAAAACAATCAAATGCATTCACATTGAGGTGTTAAAATGTGAGACGTTTAATTTTAGCTCTTTCTGGGAGGCATTCGCATTCTCAGGATGGACAGAACCTTTAGCTAAAGCAGGGTTCTTAACCTTTTTTGATCCACGGACCCCTTTGCCAGTCAGGTGAAATGAATACGACTGCAATTTATTTATTGCATACATTCATAAGTGAAGGAAATGCTAGATTTCAGTAAGAGGTCAGAGAAAATAAGGATAATAAGTTGATTTTTTTCAGTTCAAGCTCACGGACCCCCTGAAATCTTTCCATGGACCCTTTGGAGGCCTGTGGGCCCCTAATTAAGAGCTCCTGAGCTAAAGGAAGGGCATTAGCTTGGGTTTTGAAGATCCAGCTGGCTCACGGGGTGGGGGGGGGATCTATTCCTAGCAGATGTTGATCTTCTCACATCATGGTCAAAATCACCTACCCTGTGTATCGTCCTCCTCACCTCTTCTCTGAATTATGACAACAGCTTCTGGTTGGTCTCTTGATTTGTTGTGTCTTTTCTTTTCCCATAATGAGACCTAGTAAGCTATAACATTACTTAAGTGTGTGTGTCAGAACACAGAAATTGCTATCTCACTCCATTGCTCCAGAATCCCCAAGGGCTTCTAATGGTCCATTAGAACAAATCTAAATGTTTCCACCTAGTGATTAAGATTCTTCTTCAATGCCTTCTCCTCCTACCTCATTTCTCTACACTGCTCAAGCCAATATTCACCCAACTGTATCCCCCACTTCCCCTACAGTCTCACATTTGTTAGATTCTTTCCTCTAGTCCATATCTCTTGTTTCAGAATACAGACTCATTCTCCCCAACCATCTTTTCTTTCTCACTCTGCCCATCCTGCCCACTCACTTTTTCTGTTCAGTTTCGGGGCTTTCTCTAGGTTTTATGGCATATTACTAGGTATTCTCTGATGTGTTGATTCCTATGTGTAATTTCAGCACTTGCCACTGGCTTGCAAGTTCTTGGTGAATGAGGAAAAACCAGCATCATCACGGTAGGCTCCTTTTATTGAACACTTATTGCAAGCTAGATTTTTTCCCCACATACATTATTACTAATCCCGCAAGGCAGTTATCATTATTCCCATTCTGTAAATGAGAAAACTGAGGCAAAGAGAGGTTAGAAAACTTGACCAAATTTACTTAGCACGCGGCAGAACAGGGATTTTTGCACAGGTCCCTGTTGCCCTGCTGCTTCTCTTATCATTTTCAGATTATTCGGATTTGTACTCGTCTTTGTAGGGAGAAGGCTTGCTTTTGTTGTCAAGGATTTCTTTTAGGAGTCCCCAAAGCCTAGTAAACATGACTTTCTTTGGACCTGCCCTTTAAAATTAAAAGCAGAAGATTTAAATCCTATTAAGGTGACAGGCCTTTGCAAGAGCTGCTGAATTCACCTCAATCAGGCTCTGCTCACATGATGGTAATATAATTTCACTGGATTTCAGCCACACAAGAAACTGACAACCTGATGCCCTGGGAACTGGGTCTTATAGTTAAATCCCCAAGTCCCCATTTTCAAGATTTTTGCTCTAATATCAAGAATATCTATCCCATAGCATCAAAATTAAAACAATTGTTTGTTGTAGTTATTTTATGCATTTCTGTTTATTGAACACATATCGACATATGCTCAAGCTTGTCTGGGTTAAGCAAAGGATAGGACTAGGAAAGAAAATTAAAAGGAATAAAATATAACACTTTAATTGCATTTGTAGCCAAGGGACCTGCATTATACAGCAAGCAGCATGTAGCAGTGTACTTCATGTGCCACGATTTACCTTGCTGATAATTGCTTTGCACTCCTAATAAATTAACCCACCGAAAATCCATTCATCTGCATCTTCTTTTTATGCAGAGCTGGAGAAAAAGGGACCAATATAGCAATTTGAGTGGCAATCATGCACTGATTGTAGCTAAGAAAGTAGCATGGTGAGAGTAGTAAGCATTCTGAAAGCATTTCTTTGTAAGAAAAGAGGAAGGAAAAAGAAGAGGCCTTTTGTTAATTAAGTTCTGGTTTATGTCTTATTTGCTATGGAGAATATATTATGTTCTAGGTCAAAAATACTTAATACAGTATATTTCTGGCCAGTTGTTTTAATATAATTAATTTATTTTCTTTCAATATTCATAAGAAATTTTCATTGTTATGTTTAAGAATTTCTGGAAGGAAAAGCATGTGTAAACGTATTATTGCATTTGTATGGCATTCCTTCCATAAATATTATTCCATAGTAAATTTCATATTATAAACTGCCTGACTTTTTGTTAGACTCTGTAATCAAAATCATTTAAAATTTTTTTATCTACTTGTATTCTAATATCTTTTGTACATTCAATACTTTATATTCTGCAGAGTCTTTATATCTCCTATCTCATTTGATCCTCACAGTCACCATGATAGTGTGGAGAGAATGCTGGATGAGTTAGGAGACAGGATTTCTTATTTTCACCTGGCCACTAATTAAGATATAATATTGGCCTTATGCTTTCACTTGTCTGAGTCAGCTTCCTTTATTTTAACATAAGGGTGTTATAAGAGATGATCTGAAGTCCTTTCCAATTTTTAAATTCCAGAGTGTACAGAAAGCATATGATGGATGATTGAGGTTCACAGAGGCAAGTGGCTCCCCCAATTTAAGGAAGCTGGGGATGTGGTAGGAGAAGGACAAGAATGAGTTCTGCTTGTATGGCAAACTTGATACCTGACTGACCTTGCTGCAGAAAACAACTGGAAATGCTGCTTAATATAGGTTTTTAAAAGGCTCTTCAAATGCATCACTGAACTGGCAAGAAAATAAGAATTCCCTCAATGCAGGTTATCAGAAAAAATGTAGGAAATCCGGTTAAATTTGGATTTCAGATAAATGAATAATTTTTAATATGAGTATGCCCCAAATATTGCATGGGGCAAACTTATACTAAAAAACTATTTATCATTTATCTGAAATTCCAATTTAATTGGATATGCTGTATTTTTGTTTGCTAAATCTGACAACCCTGGTCAGAGGCTAAAAATTAAGTAAAAGTAGGAATCCAGAGAGGTAAGCTAGAACTGAAGCTGCTTACACAATGAAGGTACTTGCTGACCCCATATTACCTTCAGCTTTGGCTTTTCCATTCCCACAGAGAAGGGGAGAGGAAAGGAATCTAATAGGACATCCTTTTAAAACTTGGGACTCCAAAAGGCTCTTATATAGACCACTAGAATTAAACTTGATTCCTGTCCTGGTTTGTATGTATGTATGGGGTAATATTGATAGCCGTAAACATTGCTTATCTGCATAAGGATGGACAGATTGACCGATTGAACTGAATTGAGAACTCAGAAATTGACCCTCACATCTACAGTCAAGAGATTTTTGATAAGGCTGTTAAGCCCACCCAGCTGGGCCAGAACAGTCTATTCAACAAATGGTGCTGGGAAAACTGGGTAGTCATATTCAAAAGAAAGAAAGAAGATCCCTATCTCACATCTTATACAAAAATGAGCTCAAAATGGGTCATGGATTTAAATATAAAAACAACTATAAGACTCTTAGAAGAAAATGTAGGAAAACATCTTCAAGATCTTGTGTTAGGTGGTAGTTTCTTAAACCTTACGCCCAAAGCACAAGCAACAAAAGAAAAAATAGATAAATGGAACCTCTTCAAATTCAACACTTTTGCACCTCAGAGGACTTTGTCAAAAGGGTGAAAAGGTGGCCGACTCAATGAGAGAAAATATTTGGCAATCACATATCTGATAAGGGTTTAATATCCATGATATATAAGGAGATCATACAACTCAACATTAAAAAGACAAAGTACCCGATTAAAAAATAGGCAAAAGACTTGAAAAGACAACTTCCTTCTTTCCAAGGAAGAAATACACATGGCAAAGAAACACATGCAAAAATATTCAACATCGCTAGTGATTAGGGAAATGCAAATCAAAACTACAACGAGATACCATTTCACAACCATTAGAATGGCCACTATTAAAAAGTCATTAAACCCACAAGTGATGGAGATGATATGGAGAGATAGGAACACTTATTCTCTCTTGTTGGGAATGCAGAATGGTACAGCCACTGTGGAGGACTGCTTGGCAGTTCCTAAGGAAGTTGAATATAAACTTGCCAAGGGACCCGGCAATACCAGTGTTAGGTATATACCCAGAAGAACTGAGAGCAGTGACACGAACAGACATCTGCACACCGATGTTCAAAGCAGCATTATGCACAATGGCCAAAAGTTGGAAACAACTCAAATGTCCATCAACTGATGAGTGGATAAACAAATTGGGGAGTATACACACAATGGAATATTATGCATCTGTAAGAAGAAATGAAACATATGACACCATGATGAACCTGGAGGACATTATGTTGAGTGAAGCAAGCCAGACACCAAAAGGACAAATACTATATGATTGTCCTTTTATGAGATAAATATATTATGTGAAATATATGAAATATGAATATGGGTAGAGTTGCATATATAAGACTGTTTTACTTTGAATCTGAACAAATATAAGTACAAAATGTTAATAACAGACCAAAAAGAAAAAGAAAAAGAACCAAAACCATTTTATTAAGTGAAGAGGACCAGGCACAGAGTACTACATATTGTGTGATTCCATTTATACAAAATGTAAATACAAATCAATTTATAAAGATGAAAGGAGATTAGTGGTTATGTAGGTCTGAGGAAGGAATGCTAAGGGGTGTGGGGTCTTTCTTTTTGGAGGAATGTTCTAAAATTTGTGAGATGATGAAAATCAACATTGTGATTATACTAAAAGCCATGTACAGCAGCTCTGTACAGAGCAGGAAGCGTAGAGAGTTTGAGAGATGAGGGATTTTCTTGTTTGCTTGTTTTTCTGGTTCTTTTTGTTTATTATTATTATTGAAATAATGAAAATGCTGTAATAATGATTGAAGTGATGAATGCACAACTATGTGATTATAGCAAATGCCATTGATTGTACACTTTGTATGAATTGTATGCTTTATTAATATGTATCAATAAAATTGTTTTGCTAAAGAAAATTGCCTAACTCAAACTTCAGTGCTGGCTGGGGGAAGGGAGAAAATCTATCCTAATAATTCATATCTGAATTATATAACTTGGCGTCTCAATCACTCCAAGCCAATAATTTATTTTAAAGTGAACCTTGGTTAAAAGTGCAACCCGGCCTCTAGCAGAAACAAAATCAATTCCTTGGAAAAATTCCACATTCAACCCTGGCCTTAAAGAATTCCCATATGTAAACATCCAAGGAAGATAAGCTCAGAAACAAATATAACAAAACATACAAGGAAATATGGCACTGTGAATGAGATATAGCAGAAACAAAGGTGGGTAGAATCCCAAGGACTTCAGATATTGAAATTATTAGAGATTACAAAAATATGCTATTAATATACTTAGATAAAATAGGGGATTGAAAATGAGGAAGAGACTTAGAAATGATCAAATAGATCTGAAAAAATAAAGAAATACAGTATTTAGAAATGAAAAACTATGCAGTATTTGAAGTGAAACATTCAACAAATGATTTAAACAGAAGGTTAAGCATAGATGTATAGAGATATGATATATTTGAAGGTTATTCATAACAGAACAGAGAATAGATAGATGAAAAATAACAAAGGGGTTAAAGAGATAATAAAATTATGAAGGACAGGAGAGAGAAAATAGAGGAGAGGCAATATTAAATAAATGATGGCTATGTGATGGTTAATTTCATGTGTCAACTTAGCTAAGTTACGGTGTCCAGCTCTTTGGTCAAACACTGGCCTGCTTGTTACCCTGAGGGTATTTTGTAGATGGACTTTGCATCTACAGTCCGCTGACCGCATCTACAACTAACAAACGAGATTTTTCTTCAGCAGTTTATGTAACTCCCTCATCCAAACAGTTGGAAGTCTTAAAAGCCAGAACTGAGAGTTTCAGAAGTCAGAAGAAGAATTTCTGCCTCTACTTCAACATTGGTGCTTGCCAGAATTTTCAACCTGCCAACTTCCCCTGGGGAATTTGGACTAAAGACTTCAAGATCTCCTTTACTTGAGATTCCAGTCTGTGACCTGACTTACATAGTTCAGACATGCCAGCTCTCGGGCATGTGAGCCAATTTTTTATAATATCTATGTTTGTTCTGTTTTTCTGGAGAATCCTAACTAATACAGGCTGAGAATTTTCCAGAGATGCTTAAAGTTACCAATCCTCAGAGCCAGAGACCATAACAAATGCCACAAGATAATTTAAAAGAAATCTACATCTAGAGACTTTATAGTGCAAATTCTGGACACCAAAAGACAAACAGAAGATCTTACAATTGGACAGAGAGAGAAAGGTCATATATAAAGAAGTAAGCAGGTAAGAACTAGTAAAAAAAAAAAAGTTTGTGTAGTTGTAATAATATCAGACAACATTGACATTTAGTCAAATAGTTAGCTAGATTTAATGAGAGTGATATCTTTCTGGTTAATAAGCACAATTAATTGTTCTCCCCATATTTATCTCAAGCATTCATAGCTAGAAAAAAAATAGACCATATACCAAGCTCAAGAAATTTCAGAGGATTGATCTCATTCAGATAATTTTTTTGCTTACAAGGCAATGAAGATAGAAATTAAGAACAAACTATAACCAGCAAAGTACCAGACATTTTACAGCAAGAAGCATATTTCTAAATAAAGCGTGGGCCAAATAAATTATAATAAAAATTAGAAGACATTTAGAACAGAACAACAACAAAAATACTATATATTACATAACTAATGGGACATAGCCAAATTGATACTTAGAGGAAACTTTATAAGTTTTAAATGCTTACAGGAGAGAAGGAAAAAGGCAACATAAATGAGCTAAGATTTCAAGCTTTGATATTAAAATTAAGCCAAAACAATGGAATATAACCTCAAAACATAGATCAAGTGAAAATTATAATGAAATGGAAAACAAAAGTATAATAGAAAGAATCCACTAAACCAGAAGTTCGTGCTTTGAAAAGATCCACTGGCCAAATGATGAAGAAAAAAATAGAACACAAAAATAAATAATTTAAGAATAAAAGAGGCCATTACTGTAGAGTCTGCATACATTCAAAGACAAAAGCACGACATTATGAAGAACAATTTTGAAGTCTTATGAGAAGTGGATAAATGTCCCAAAATATAATTTACCATAATCAACACTATAGGAATAATTATAATAACCTATAACTGTTTAAAAAATGGGAACAGATGTGGCTCAAGCAATTGGGCACCTGCCTCCCACATGGGAGGTCCTGGGTTCGGTTCCTGGTGTCTCCAATAGAAGACAAGCAGAGCCGCAACCAGCAGACACCACAACTGCTGCAACTAGCAGACTACACAAACAGTTTTAACCTTCCTTCTCCACAAAAACAAGTAAGCAAACAAACATGAAGCAGAACCAAACATTAATCCCAGATGGTTTGGTCAATGAGTTTTAAGAAACATTCAAGGGATAAATTATTCCAATTTCATACAAACTAACCTAGGAAACAAAAAAGTCTCAACTTACACTTAAATAGAGATGAGCATCTCCTAAACAAAATATTAGTAAAATGAATAACATTGTATAAAAAGAGAATACATGATGACTAGATTAGCATTATTCCAGGAATGCAAGATGGATTGAACATGAAGAAAAAAAATCAGCTTGTAATTTATCATACAATATATAAAAGAAGAAAAATATATCCCTGTCTCAATAGACTGAGAAAAAAGCTTTTGACAAAATTAGAATCTATTCATAATAAAAATTTAGCAAACTAAAAGAAAAAATTATTTTAAAAATTGTAGAGCATTTTAGTGGGATAAATATTAGTTAATGGGAAAATATTGGAATTATCTGTCCCCTTTAAGATCAAGAGCATGACAAATTTACATGCTATTATTATTTCTTTTTTATATGGTACCAGAGGTTCTAAAACTTTATGGGAATACATTGAAAAAGCCCTAAATAACTAGGACTATATGATGTTCATGGACAAGATTATTCAATATTATAAAGATGGCTATTCTACCAAAAAGTATCTATTGATTAAAAGGAATTCCAACAAAAATCATCACATAATTTTCTTTGTGATGCTTCATAATATGATTCCAAATTTTATATGAAAGAGCAAAGAGCCAAGTAGAGCCCCATACTGGTTAACAACAAGGAGATAAAGAAATTTTCTTCCCAGGTTCTAAGAATAAGAAAAATACCAAGTTAGCACATAGAGTACTGGACATTATAATTCGTTAGGTCTGTGGTCACAGGCTCTTCTGTGTTTTGTGTCTTACAGGGCAATTCATGACAGTCATACCCCCACACTGATGTCATTGTCTGGTAGTTGCCTGCCAGTTCTTGACCCTCTAGTTAATTTACCGTGCCTGCCTAATGCAGATATTTTGCTGCTTATCAAACTTAGTTTCACTGAATGTTCCTTGAGAATAAAAACACCAATTAAAGCTGGAATTATGAAAATGCAACCTGTAACACAAATGGAAAGGAAATGGAAAACATCTGAAAGATCTGGCAGCTGGGCCAGTACTGTGTAATGATTAGAGTTGCAGGTTTAGAAACTGGACACGTGTGAGTACTACCTGATCGACCTTGGATGTTATTTACTTTCTGGGTCTTAGATCCTTCTTAATGCTTAGGTTTTTGTGAGGGTCATTTGGGCTAGTATAGGGAAAGCATTTATTTGGGTGCCTACTGAAACTTAGATGATCAATGGCTACCGACTTTATTATTATTAATATTTTAATTATAATTTAAGAGTAAGAAAGATTTCAAGTTAGCACATAGAGCTCTAGGACACCAAATAATACCTTTAATTAGCTTTTATTTCAAGTGTACAACTTACAGCTTTCATATGCTTCAAAGAGCATTTTGGTTTTCCTCGGTATGAATTCACATTAATAGAACACATTTCCCAGCATTGCCATCTATTTATCATTTCAACTGACCTCTCATACTTTCATTTTTTCCTCACTTGAAATGTGATGATGATGATGGTGATGAGGCTGATATTTTCTTTTTATATATCACTGTGTTTTTGTGAATCTTCAATGAGGTAGAATAAAGAAAAATATAAGATAATTAATAAGGATATTTTATCATTATTATAATGTTATAATAACCATTATTTTTGTACATTCTCTGTAGTTTTCCAGGAACAAAAAGGCAAGTGCTCCGATTTTTAATGTGTGTGATTATCTTTTCATGACCTCTGGTCATTACCGTTGAAACTGGATAAAAGTGGTTGTGTAAAATGTTACATAGCAACATGTCCCATCTGCTTAGCAACAGGAAGAGGAGAGGTATCAAAACATATGAAAACAGAGATCCTATAGAAAATTAGACTCCCAAAAGCCTCAAGCCCCAAACCTACCAAAACTTTTTTCCTTAAAAAAAAAAAAAAAGCAACATGAAAGTGTTGTCTGAAAGAAATTCTACCAAGCTCCCTAGCTTTATTCAATGAACCTCATTGCCTATTTGGTTTAAATGGCAAAACTATAAAGTGCCACAGTAATGTAGATGGGTTACTTATTCCCTACATGATCCATGTGAGGTAAGAAGAACAAAATCCTGAGTACTGTTGTGGCAATGGATGTAGGCCATTTTAAATCAGCACACACCACTCAGAACTGAGTGGGAGAGAGTGTGGTCTACAGTGTGAACTGTGGTCTATGGTTGGTGGCAAGGCTCCAGGATGTGTAAGTTCATTGAGGTTGGTGGGCCACACTGTGGGAGATGTTTGTGTGGGATGTGGTGGGAGGTGTGGGAGGTGGGCAACATGGGAATCCTGGTAGGTTCCGTGTAATATTTTAGGTAATCTAAGCACCTCTTAAAATATATGTATATATATATATATATAAATAACATTTTTGTAAGCAAATACACATATATGGCATATATATTTATATATCATTTTGCAAATGTTAGTATGTATTGTGAGAATTTTGATTTTTACCCATAATAAAAAAAAAAAAAAGAA
>JAKSZT010054400.1:7548265-7568531 GCA_026826555.1 Tolypeutes matacus
TTTTAAAAAAAAAAAAAAAAAAAAAAAAAAAAATACCCTGTAAGAGAAAAATTCTCCGGCGTGGCAAATTAACTTTCCAGAACATCAGGCTACAATTTAGTGCTCTGTAAGAAGTGATTTATTAAAAGGTGTCTGGAAGAGTTAATTTATCTCATAGCAGCAAGTAGTTTGCTACAAGAGAATTGCTTACTCACCTGCGATACTTTGGAGTAAATTCATTATAGGTTTACTCAGGTTTACTCATCTTGGGGCTAAAGGAGCCCGTTCACTGCTGCTGTGATGATGGATAATTATATTCCACACTTTCCGCATTATTCTGTTTACTAGCTGATGGACTACTATTCTAATAGGTTTTCCATTTCTTTTGAGATAGATTATGGAGTTTTGAAAGGATTTTCAAGGTATTCTTCAGTTAGTACTTCATTTTGACTCTGAAATACCCTTCATTGTAAAGTGTACCATCATATTATGTACCAAGACAGAAAAATGCTGCTGATTAAACCCTGACACAGTGTGTACTTATGACTTAAGAATTATTCCATATTTGTTGAAACAACTTTTTTAGACTTATTCAGATAAAGATATTTAAATAATATATTACTCTTATGTATCCATAAAAAGGAAAAAAGAATAAAATAGCTATTGACTATAAGATATACCCCTATTTCAAAGATATTAATAAATTAAAAGGTGCATGTTCATATTGATAAAACATGGTCTGGGGATTTTTAAAAAAATTCCTTGAATCTATTAGAGATATATCTGCCTACATGAGTCTATCAATATGTTAGTTAAATTATTATTATTTGTAATCTCAGCAATCCCATTATAAGTTGGTCAGAGAGTTATCATTTTGGGTACATTTTTTTCTCATTTCACTTTCCTTCCCTATTTGGTATCACAGTTTGGTTCCTAATTTTGAGCCCTTTTAGAACTATGATCTACCATTACAAATACTATTTATTGACTATTTTACTTTTCTGAATTGAGCTAGGCCGCTACAGATACACTTTGATTCTCTTCAACTGGGCCACTGATACTGCTTGTATTAGTCTGCCAAAGCAGTGCCGATGCAAAGTACCAGAAATCAGTTGGCTTTTATGAGGGGTATTTATTTGGGGTAAAACCTTACAGTTACAAGGCCCTAAAGAGTCTAACTCAAGGTTGCTTTCCCACAAAAGTCAGTTGCCATGTGTTGAAGCAAGATGGCGGGTGATCTCTGCCTGGTCTCTCCTTTCCTTCTGGGCTTCCAGTCCTCTCTCTCCTGGTTAGGGCTTCTCAGGGCTTCCTATATCTTAGCTGCAGGCTGTCATAGGGCTTGTCTCTCAGGGTTTCCTCTCTCTCCCAGCATAGGGCTTGTTTCTTTCTGGGATTTCTGTATCAGTCTTGACTCTCTTCCCAACAGTCTCTGTAAACTCTCAGGCAAATGGTTCATCTCTTCTGGGGCCACAGGATCAAAAATGACAAAATTTTCTCCTCTTCCATGAGTCTTCTTGAGTGAGTATCCATTTATATAGGCCCACCAAGGGGGTGGGGACTCAACCTGAATCACACCTTACTGACATGGTTGAATCAAAGCCCTAATCTTAAAAGATAATTTAATCAAGGGCCCTTCAACTGAATCCAATATAATCAACGGGTATCATATCCAGAATATATTACTTTACAAACATAATCTTTCTCTTTTGGGGATTCACAAATAATCTCAAACTGCCACACTGCTTGAAAATACCTCTTTTCCCCCTAATGCATTGAATGCATACCTTCTTCCTTTTGCTTATCTAGATCTGTCCCACACAAGGATCCACTCAGTTTCTCCATCTCCAACAGGTTGTCCCTAAATAATGCATAGTGATCAACATTCTCCACTGTCCTCCCCACCCCTGCACACTGCTACCTTTTTTTGGTTCATTTTCCAAAGGAGAAGACAAAGTTTTGAGGAGCCCTGCATGCTGTGGTAAGGAACCAATCACTACTAAAGTAACCATGAGCAGGGTTTTCAGCTCTTTAGACACAGTTCCCCCATCTATTACATGGAGACAGTGCATATTTGAAAGGGTTTTGTAGATAAAAGGTGTATTTCAAGCATTAAACTGAGAACCTGCATATAGTAGTTGCTTAAGGAATTATAGCAGTAACTATTATTACTAATGTTTTTATATAGGCAATCGTGAACTATTGGAGGATGTTTTTCCCTGAAAACAAAAAGAAGACAAAAAGGTATACATGATATTGGCAGCATATGTAGCATTCCTTTTCAAATTTAGATGCTCTATCCTCCAACTCACTTATTCTGTTCTCAACCAATTCAAATCTGCTATTATATGTGTCTAATGTATTTTTAATCTCATCCACTGTGTCTTTCATTCCCATAAGCTCTGTTACTTTTCTTTTATCTTTTATCTCTTTTAGGAGATTTTGAGGAACATCACTGATCAGTTGTCTTAAATCCTGTGTCTCATCAGGTTTTTTTATTTGATCTTTGCCTGGGCCATACGTTCCTGTTTCTTAGTTTGGCTTGTAGTTTTTTTGCTGATGTTTAAGCATCTTATTATGTTGGTGAATTTACTCTGATGGTTGATTTCTGTCTCTTGCCTAGTGGTTTTGTTTCATGGCTCTTCTTTGATTTTTTGCTTCAACTGATTCTAAATCTTTAATATTGCCCAGCTTAAGTAATCAAAACAGGGCCAGGGACCCACTAATGGTTACAGACCAGATTAAGGGGGCCTGGGACTTGAGAGACTCCAAAAAGCATTCTTACTTCTTGCAGTTTCCCGGCCAGCCGGCAGATGGTGATTGTTGGTGGATCTTCCACAGAGGTATCTTTTTCATCCTCCACTTGCCTGTGATTCTGGTCTGGCCAGAGCTGAGACTCAAAACTGGCTCTACTGACCAAACTTACTGAAGAGAAACTACTCTCCACCCTCCTCTGTACCCTCTCCCTTCCCAGGAAAGAAGATGTCCATTCCCCCCTGTTGGCCGCAGTGAGCCACAGATTTTACCCAGGCTGTTCACCTTGAGGGTGGGGGATGGGCGATATTCCTGGCTGTGGGGGCTGGTAACTCACACTTTTTTCTTCGGCTTCTTCATCTCCATGTCCCTCTCCCTCCTGGATGGCATACGGCACTCCCCTGGTCTGCAGACTTCCAAAGCTGCTCCCTCAGACAGTGTTTTGCCCTTCTCTCATTGTTTTTACTCTAGCTGCTGTACTCCAATGCCATCTTCCTGGCCATATGTAGCATTCCTAATCAAATTCCAAGTAGATGCTGATAAATAAGTTCACGTCTATCTGGTAGGGCCACCAATGGATTTTGAGGCTTTTCTCTTGAAGTTAGTCTTCCTGGAGTGAAATACAAATCCACGTGTTTGTTTTGTGAATCATCATTCCAGTTTGGCTGGGCAAGGTCTTATGGTAATGCAGCTCCATGAAGAAGTCAGCAGGACTAACTCCTGGTTTCATATATGGAGTGATTCTCATAATCTTATGAGAAGCATCACCAGTGCTTTTAGGATACCCACCCTATGCCAGATATGAGCAGCAGGAGGAATTTTACAGATATTCTCTCTAAGAGTCCTCTGAGATGAGTAATATCTTTATTTTACCCATACTTAAAGGGTGGCAGAGCTGAGGTCTCACCAAGATCTGTTGACTGCAAGGCTGGCTCTCTTTCTGCACTTTGCCAAGTCTTGCTGGTCCCTCTTTTTTATTAGTTCTTTTCTGGTCATCCTCCATAGTTGGTTTCATATTATTAGCCTGCCCATTTTTTTGAGTTTCATAAGCCATGATGAAAGTGTTTGAATACTATTCATGTCTGCATGAAATAACTGCAGGTGCATTGTACAATACTCTCATCTGTTGCAACAGGCATGGGATTCTTGATTTTACAGCAGACTTGTAAATCAAAACTAGAAGTCTGCTGCCATCAAATTGTTCTTATCTTGGAAGTGTACTGAAAGATCAACAGTAAACACACACACACACACACACAGACAGACATATTACAAAACTGTAACTTTCCATTTTCACTAAGACTCTTATCATAAATACTTTCCTGTGTTAATAAAATTTTTTCTAAATAATTTTAATGGCTATATAATATTCCATTTGATAATGTCCTTAAGCGTGTCGTTATTTTTGCCATTATAAATGTTTATTGAATATTCTTATGCATCTCTATACACATCTGTATTTCCATAGGCTATATTTCTGGAAATAGAATCTGGGTCAAAGGCAGGACTGTTTTTTAAGGCTTTTGATACTGGCCTTGAGAGAACTTGCACACTATTTCATGAGCGATCCACTTCCTGATACTCTTGCCAATGGTGATATTATTTCTATGCATTGTCAGTTAAATAAATGAAAATGTCAGCTTATTGTTTCATTTTCATTTCATTTATTATAAATGAAATTGATTTTTTCCTATGTCAGCTATGTGTATTTCTTTTGAATATTATCTATTCATGTCCTTTGCCCTTTTTTCAATTATGTTCATCTTTTTCTTACTAATTTATGAGAGCTTTTCATAAATTAAGAATTCACTATATATACTGTAAATATTTTTTTATTTTCTTCTAAATTATATTTGTGTTGCTCTTGGAGTTGCTTTCTCCCACCCCTTTAAGTTTCTATATAGAGAATTCAGCAAGAATGTTAGGTTATTTTCTCATGGAAATAACTGCCTTTGATAGGTGACATTGAATAGCATAACATACACATGCTACTATCATCTTCAAAATCAGAATTACGTCAAGGTCAACAAACCAATGCCTTCTAGACAGAATACTTTTCTTGATGTGTCATATGTATTATTATCATGGTAATTTTATAACAGTTTTCTGAAATGGCATTTGCAAAGTAATCATCTTGAGGCATATACATTACGTTTCTAGGTTGTGACTGCTGAAGTTTCCTTATGCAATTTTATGGGTTGATCATGCTCTCTGACCACCCCTCCTGCCCCAATATGCACATTCAATTTAAAACCCAGCTCAACTGAGGGCTGCACATAGTTAATAATTTCTAACTCATCATATTCCACACTGCACCTAGTATAGTATCTTGCCCAGAAAATGTTTGTAAAGGACTAATTCAAAGACAATCAGGTAGAACAAGAGAAAAATCCTTTGTTTTTAGTTTTGAATAAAAGCAATCCAAATTATGAAAACACAAACCTGGCAGCATGTCTGGAATGTATTCAAGGATTAGAGCTCTAAATAAGTTTCAAATCGGGATTATTATACAGATCAAGACAATGAAACATGATGAGGTTAAGTGACTTGCTCACAATTGCATAGAATTGCATCTGGTTTCATATACAGGAATATCAGCAAGTTGGAGAAGCAGATATGACCAATAGTGTGACTCAGAGTGTGGCACGATGAATCTATGCCTTGTGGACTTCCAACTACAGAGAGCAAAATTGAGCAGGGCTTCAGCTGCTGGACTCTGAAATCCATTCCCGTGTTCGGCCACTCTTCTACCAGCTTCTCCTAGACTGAGTGTGGCAGATACCTAATCAGACCTGCTTCTTTGAGACACAAAACTCCACTGATGACAAATTCTGACTCAAGGACTCTGCTAAAGCCTTGCCCAACCTTCCTTAGGCTATGTGGCAGTCTACCCACCCTTAGACCACAAGACACGGGACCTAACCCTGCTCCCCGTCTTCTCTGGGGGTCACACTTGTAGCCTGGTTTGACAGCTCTCCCTGTCTTTCCTAGCTCTTTCCCCATTTTCTCTCAGAAGCATTTTCCCTAATATAATCCTTGCATGCTTGATTCTGTTTTTGGCATCTATTTCTTAGGGGACCTAGACTAACACACTGAGAAATTGCTATGAATTTTCTTATTCATGAAAGAGTCTACTTTTTCCCCTGTTTCAAAAACCCTCTGAACATCACATTAAAGACTTGTTTTTCCAGGAAATGGCAACAGTGTACATGCTTATAAAATTTGGCATGCAATTTTAGTGGGTGCATGGGAATACTGGAGCCCATCCATGGGACACCAGGTTAAGTGTCTCTGTAATACTTTCTGAGGACACTGATTGTCCATACCGATGAGAACTAATTATACTTCAAGGACTTTTCTTTTTCTCTTTATAATGCAGGCTGCTTATCCATTCATACCCTGTGGTGATATTCAAATTATTTAACAACCAATCAGAACAACCACCAGCCTCTACAACACATACTAGTGCCCACCCTGTTTGTCCCCATTATCTTCCTTGAGGTCAACAATAACTCTTAACTTACTTATGATTCTCAATTTTCATTATGGGATGTTCAACAACAGTTATTAAATATTAACTGGGCATGTAGCCTTGGGTAACGGGAAGCATCAGAAAAGAAAACAAAAAGTGACAGGAAAACTAGCAGTTCCGCTTAGGAGTTAAATGCAAGTCTGGTTTAAGTTTGTGCAATGGTTTGCACCCCACTATTCTTTAAATAGCCAACAAAAGGTTTTGTAGGCAGCCATTTTTAATTGGTTCAATACTCATTCATATCTTTTGAAAAACCCTAACAATTTGAGTTGAACTGCATGTCTACCTTCTTCTGTTCCAACTCTTTGGTTCACTTTGTCTGCTGCGTTTCCCATATGGTTCAAAAATGCACTCTGCGTAATGCTTTTCTCTAGCGTGCCCTTTTGATTCCCAACATTCTTCCAAGGGCCTTAACTCTATAACCATTACCTGATCATGGTGCTTTCATCTAGGATTAGGTTTTACACTTCTATTGATCTTCCTCTATGGGGTTGAATGTAGTAAATGAACCTCCTAGCTCCCAACAAATTTGCATGTAATTGCCTGTCCAGTGCTGAGCACTGAATGCTGGGCTGGAAGAATACACTAGCATTAACAGAGCCAAAATGTTTTTCTTTCAAAGGCTCTGCTCCTTTGTAAACGTGGCATATATGGGAAGAAGCAGAAAGCTTTCTCAGGTTTGGGAAAATGGAGGGTGGGGTGGGGGGAGGCGTCCGGAAATTGTCATCATGCTATCTAAATCATTGTAACCTCGAATGCACCTTTTTGAATAAGTCTGGGGCTCGCATTACCCTCTACATTCATATAAGCCCCAAGAGAACTGAAATACTTTAATCGTCCCTTCTTTTCACTCTAGATTCTTCAGGCAGGTTTTACTACACAGTGACAAAAATTTCAGAGCCTTGTCCTGCGACTTTGATGGATTTAATGATCAATCATATTTGAAAGGTTACTGTTGAATTCTTTTGACTCAAAAAGTATTTGTTATTTGAAGCCAGAAAACTTTTATATCTAACATGTTATACATACCTTTAAACGTCTCCTTTCATCTGCCACAATGGATATGATATGGAGTTTTTAAAGCAGATATAAAATTTACGTTATGCAGAGATGTCCAGTTGTTAGACTGACATCACAGTTAATGACTAAAATTCTGAACTGCAAATTGCTTCAATCCTTGATTTCTAATTTATTTTACTTTATCAACACTATGCAGTGTAGTCTTCATGCACTGTGTCCCCAGTTCAAGCATATTATATATTATACTCTATTTTCAAAAGTTATGTGATTTAAGAAAAATCAAGTGAAATAAAGCTTATTTGCTTTCTAGCAATTGGAGACCCACTAGAGTGTCTCATATTCGGGGCTTGGGAATTATTTCTCCTAAGTAAACTCCCTTATTCCTTTTTGGAGAATAGAGGCTCTGCATTCTGATGGAACCCTTGGCAGGTCCCTGGGAGAGCCAGAGCACTCTTCTTGTTTGTCCTATTCAGTCTGATGAGCTGATGACGTCAGTGGACTAAAGACATGCTTTGAAATGAATAAGCAGAATTACTTGGGAGGAGGTGTGGTTTGTGTGGCAAAATTGAAAGGATATTTTATTGCACTAATAACTGATAAAATTCAAGTGTTATTAGCACTGACAAGAATCCAGCTGAGTCTTTAGTAACATCATAACTTTTTATACCATCCCTATGAAAATGGAAACACCAGTGTTATTTTGAGTTAAATTCTTACCCATCATTCTTTGGGTTATTTGAAAATGCAGAATCTTAACTCCGTATCATAAAATTCTGTGAGATATGAAAATGGATATATTTAAATTCATTTGAAATGCTCATGTCAGAAAATAGGACAAGTCCTATTGTTTAAGAGCAGATCATTGTACCAAGAATTGCTTTTGTCCTTTTAAATCTATTAGCCATGCTAAGGGGCTATCATTTGCCGATAGTATTACTCTCCAGCACTGTGCTAAGCCCTCTATGGGCATTGCCTCATTTAATTCTACAAAAATCGTGTGAGTACGAGGTGTGGAATATTTTCGCACAAGGAAACTGAGCCTTAGGGAGGATAATGGATCTGTCCAATGTCACCCAGCCAGTCAAGGATATATCTTGGCTATGAACCCTGCTTGCCTGACACTACCTTTTAACCTTATGAAACACTCAAGTTTGTGTCATATTACCATTATACTGCTTTGAAAACTATGTGGTAAAGTAGGAAGGATCCCAGGTTAAGAACTGGGAGAACTGTGTTGTAGTTCTGACAGTGATCTCACTTTGACCGTGAATTGCTTTTTTAAAACAGAATTTAATTAAACTTAGACCATATAGGTTAAATGAAATCAAGTGTTTAAGAAGTAGCTTTTGTCTTTCCCACACCATACATGAAATATATAATCCTTCCCTACTGATTGTGCTTTTATCTGAATTATGGATTATCCAATAAGTTTGCATGAAAAAGCATGTTTTAAAATAAAATATGAATTAAACAGTTTACATAAAGAGAGGTGTTTTAAATTAATATGGATTCTAATCAACATAAGATAATATTTTTGAGAAATAACATGATTAAAATCTACTTCTTTTTGAAAGGACAAAACAAACACAGCTAAAGAGGACAAAAACGCCCAACTCTTTGAAAGGAATTCCACGCATTGTGTTTAAATTCATTACATCCCAGGATTCAGAATTAGCTTGCAGAATTACTGTTGGAAATGTTTTGAGGATTTATGGAGAAAGGGAATACTGTTGAATGGGAAAAATTGCCTCCATTATATTTTTTTTCTTTCTTTTTATTTAACTTTATTTGCATATTTAATAATTGAAAATACAAACAATTGAAAACTACAAAGTAAACACAGATGAATAAATATATACATTGCTCAATTAAATGTAATGGATACATATAAATTTATATATATATATATTTTTTTAAAATCAAACAGTATGTTACACAATATATTTGGTTCATAGTAACTCATTCATACAGTATTTGTCCTTTTGTGTCTGGCTTGCTTCACTCAACATAATGTCCTCCAGGTTCATCAGTGTTGCCATATGCTTTACGACTTCATTTCTTCTTACAGCTGCATAATATTCCATGGTGTGAACAGACCACAGTTTGTTTATCCATTCATCTGTTGATGGACACCTGGGTTGTTTCCAACTTTTGGCAATGGTGAATAATGTGGCTATGAACATCGGTGTGCAGATGTCTGTTCGTGTCACTGCTCTCAGTTCTTCTGGGTATATACCCAGTAGTGGTGTTGCAGGGTCATGTGGCAAGTCTATATTCAACTTCTTTAAGAACTGCCAAACAGTCCTCCATAGTGGTTGTACCATCCTGCATTCCCACCAACAGTGAAGAAGTGTTCCTATCTCTCCACATCCTCTCCAACACTTGTAGTTCTCTGTCTTTTTAATAGTGGCCATTCTGATAGGTGTGAAAATGATATCTCATTATAGTTTTGATTTGCATTTCCCTAATCATGAGTGATGTTGAGCATTTCTTCATGTGTTTTTTTTTGCCATTTGTATTTCTTCTTTGGAGAAATGTCTATTCAAGTCTTTTGCCCATTTTTTAATTGGGTCATTTGTCTTTTTATTGTTGAGTTATAACATCTCTTTATATATCCTGGATATGAAACCCTTATCAGATCTCCATTATCTTAAAGGAGACAAAATGTATGAGTTTCAAAACTGAAAAACTGCAAGCTGATAACCTGGCAAAGTTCTGTAGTAACTTATTAAAGGGATGGTTTGGGGAGGAATGAATGGTCATCAGGAGCCAGCATGGGTTCACCAATAATGAATAATGCCAAAGCAGCTTATTTCACAGTAAAAGAGTTTTATTAGATTGATCTGGGAGAATTTTGGGGACACTGTATTTGTATTTCTGGACTGGAGTCAAAATAGTATGCTTATGTAAAATTCCCAGAAGCTTTGCATGTATTTTAAACCAATCTTCCTCAAAACTTTGGAGGTGGTGATTCAGTAGCTCTTGGTTGGGGTCAGGAATCTGCATTTATAAAGCTCCCCAGGTAGTTCTGATCCTCTTCCCTATTTGGAAACCACTTTGCTAATCAATCCTTTTGATTATCTAATATAAATCTCTTTTTACCTCTACCCCTTACCTATAGATTTACCATCTGTTTTTTTTTTTTTTTTTTTTGAAGGAAAAGAGGCTTTATTCGCTGGTGGGAGACTGGCGGTATACAGCCTCAAACCACCTCCTAAGGGTTTTTTTTACAACTTTTTTTTAACATCTTTACATTTTTTTTTTTTTTTAATATATTTACTTTATCCATTTTAACCCTCCTCCCCTCCCCCCATTTTTGCTGTTTTTCTGTCCATTCGTTGGGCAATTCTCTGCATCTGTTTCCTGTCCTTTCCTCTCATCCTTCTCCTCCTGTCTTCACCTGGATTCGATCCTGGGGACCTCTGATGTGGGAGAGAGGCATTCTGCCACCTGCGCCACCTCAGTTCCTGTTTTTTTTGGCATGTCTCTCCTTGGCTCTCTCCTGTTATGTCATCATCTTACTGCTTGGTTCGGCAGGGCCAAATGGCTCACCCGCTCATGGGGCCTGACGGCCCACCCGCGCACCTCCTATATTTTTCTTTATTTTACCGGAGGTCCCGGGGATCAAACCCAGGTCCCTTCACATGGGAAATGGACACCCAACCATTTGAGCCACATCTGCCCCCTGCTGTATCTCTTAAGGTTGACCAAAGATACCTAGAGTTACAGTTATTACCCATACAGGATTGTCATATAATAAATCAGCCTTGGTTTATCACCAGCCTTCTAAAAACCAGACCTAGGGAGAAAAACTAGGTCTGGGGACACATGCATGGTTTCTAATATAGCGAATGTTTAGCCTACCCTGATTATCACAAAATCAGGTCAGCGAGAATATTCGCATACCATCTGTTTTTGAACCACCAAAAGTTTAGGACAACGTGAGGTAAATGAGAAGAGAGTAAAGATGCTTCCCCGGAACATCTGAATGCAGTGGTTTTGGGGTTAAGAACACAGATGTGGGGCTGGTTTCCTGGGTCTCTGGCTTGGCTCTCTAACTCCGTGTGTTACCGTCCCTCTGTGTGCCTTTGTTTTTTTGACCTGTAAAAGAGTAATAGCACCTCCTCTTTGGTTGTTTTGATGATTAATTGAGATGCAAATACAGTACTTAGAACAGTGTCAAGGTGTAGTAAGATCTCAATTAGTGTTTGCTCTGATTATTAATGAGTGCCATTGTAATAAATGCCTATTATTTTCTAGGCTCTGGGACTGAAAAGACAAAAGGATATGTGCTCCAACCCAATACCCTCATGGTTTATTAGGGGAGTCACATGTGTAAATAAACAATTGACATGCAATTTACAAAGTGCAACTCCAAAGGTATTATGATCGTTTGGAGCTGTATGGACCCCAGGAAAACATGTTCTTAAACTTCATCCATTCCTGTCAGTGTGAACCCACTGAAAGTAGGACTTTTTGGTGAGGTTACTGCAGTTAAGGTGTGGCCACCTCAATCAGGATGGATCTCAATCCTATTACTGGAATCTTTTATAAGTAGAATGAAATCTCAGTCAGACAGAGAGAAAGCCACAGAGGGAGCAGCCAGAAGCTGAAATAAATGGTACCTGGAAGAGATGGGAGAGGCCAGGAGTGGCTGCCATGTGCATGGCCATGTGACAGAGGAGCCCAAGACCAAGGCAACAGCCCCAGAACGCCTGTCATCGGGAAGAAAGCATCGCCTTGATGACGCCTTGATTTGGACTTTCTCTTACCCTAAAAATTGTGAGCTATAAATTCTCATTGTTTAAGTCAGCCTTTGTATAGTAGCTGCTTGTTCAGCCCGGGAAACTAAAATTGATATTTTTATTTGGCAGGTATCAATGAAAGCTTCCTAGTAGTATTGCCACTTGAGCTAGATATTTAAATGATTTTTCTGGGCATTTAAGGTGGAGAGAGGTAATTCCAGGAAAGAGAACAGTACAGGAAAGGTGCAGAGGCCTGGAAGAGCATGGCTTTCCAGAGGCTGAATATTGCTCTAAGCTGGCATTTGAGGAGAGAGTGAAGGGAGGCGTGTTAGGAGTTGCACTGGGAGAATCAGAGCTGGCTGGATCCAGAGGTCTCCTTGAATACGATGCTGAGGAACTTGGTTTTATTCCATCCATTTGTGGGGAATCATGAGAAGATTAAAAAAATTTTTTTTTTATTAGAGAAGTTGCAAGTTTATAGAAAATCGTGCATAAAATATAGGATTTCCATATACCATCTCACCACCAACACTTTGCATTGGTGTGGAACATTTGTTACAATTTATGATCACACTTTTTAAAAATAATTGTCCTATTTGTTAACAGTAGCAGCCAGCATTTATTGAGAGATTCTACGTTCTAGGCACTGTGTGAAGCAGTTTACATTTAAAACACCCAATACACAGGTCTGTGAAATATGTCCTATGTATTTAAAAAATTTTTTTTAATTAGAGAAGTTTTAGATTTATAGAAAAACCATGTAAAACATACAGTGTTCCCATATACCCCCCATTGTTGGCACTTTGCATTAGTGTGGTACATTTGTTGCAGCTGATGAAAGATTATTAAAATAGTGCTATTAACTCTTGTTCCTAGTTTACATTAGGTATGTTTTTCCCCTATACCACCCTATTATTAGCATCTTATATCAATGTCATAGGTTTGTTTTACTCATAAAATAATACTCTTATGATTGCACTATATTAACTATAGTCCATTGCCTGCAGTTGGGTTCACTGTATTTTACAGTCCTATATTTTATCTTTTAATTTTTATTCTAGTAACATATATGACCTAAAATTCACCCCCCCTTAACCACATTCACATTTATAATTGAGTGCTGTTGATTACATTCACTATAATGTGCTCCCATCAACAACATCCATTTCCAAACCTTTACAATCAACCTAAATAGAAATTCTGTACAAATTAAGCATCAACTCCCCATTCTCTACCCCCACTCTATCCCTTGGTAACCTATATTCTAGATTCTGACACTGTGAGTTTGCTTAATATAATTAGTTCATATCAGTGAAATATACAGTATTTGTCCTTTTGTGTCTGGCTTATTTCACTCAGCATAATGTCCTCAAGGGTCATCCATGTTGTCGCATGTATCAGAACTTCATTTCTTTTTATGGCTGAATAATATTCCATTACATGTATATACCACATTTGGTTTATCCATTCATCAATTGATGGACACTTGGATTGCTTATATATTTGGCAATTGTGAATGATGCTGCTATGAGCATCATTATGCAAATATCTATTTGAGTACCTGTTTTCAATTCTTCTGGGTATATACCTAGTAGCAGGATTGCTGGGCCATAGAGTAATTCTATGTTTAGCTTTCTGAGTTACTGCCAAACTGTCATCCATAGTGGTTGCCCCCTATTACTTTCCCACCAGCAATGAATGAGTGTTCCTATTTCTCAACGTTATCTTCAACACCTGTAATTTTCTTTGTTTTTTTCAATGGTAGTCATTCTAATGGGTGTGAAATTATATCTCATTGCGGTTTTGATTTGCATTTCCCTAATAGCTAGTGATGTTGAGCACCTTTTCATGTGCTTTTTAGCCCATGCATATTCTCTTTGGAGAAATGTCTTTTCAGGTCTTTTGCCCATTTTTAATTGGGTTGTCTTTTTATTGTTGTGTTGTAGGATTTCTTTATATATTCTGGATATTAAACCCTTATCAGATATGTGGTTTCCAAATATTTTCTCCCATGGAGTAGGTTGTCTTTTAATTTTTGTGCCAAAGTCCTTTAAGGCACAATTAAAAAGAATTATTTATATCAGTGTTACAAGTTACTCAATTAACAATGACAATAGCAATATATCTTCTTTTGTCAATGGTTACACTCATCCCCACCCCCATTTTTGTCATTTGTCAATCTTGAAGTGTTTGGGATGATGATGGCTCTGACTGCTTCAGGCTGAGAAGGAACATAGATATTATGGGGCAGAGAAATGGAATTGGTTTGCTTGCAATTGAAGATTCTCTTTGTTTTGGGGGTGGGGGTTGGTCTGCCCTCGTCATTTTGTTAGTTGTCAAGGGCATGCCTGAAGAACTGGAGAGTAGGAGTTGACCACGTAACTCAATCAGCATAGGAAAAATCTGAAGATTTGAATCTCTGAGAAATATATTTAACAGGTACATTGAAAATGATAGGTTCAAATAAAAGGAGTAGAAGAATCATGATTAGGGGAATTATATGTGAGTATAACTATGTTATATTGGGGAAATAGATTTTCAAATTCCCAAATAGGGCCTGCTAAGGCTGTATTGATTTTAAGAGGCCATGTGGCTTATGGTGCCTGTACATCACTAGAGCCCTTGGGGGCACTTTTGTGTGAGGTTTTGTTTACTGTGGCAGTTTGTGAATTCTGCCTGAGATCTGCATAAGTGTAACCTCTGGAATGACCTCCAGGCTCACTTTGAAATCTCTTAGCTATAAAAACTCTGCTTTACTGAATATTTACCCCTTTTGGTTAAGGTCTTTTTCCAAATGCATTACTGATTAATGCTTGATAATAATCACTTGGTGCCAGGGAGGCTTATCCCTGAGTGATGTCTCACATTGGGGGGAAGGTAGCGATTTTATTTGTCAAGTTTAGCTTAGAGAGAGGCCACAGTTGAGGAGCAAGGAGGTTTTGGGGAGGTAACTCTTAGGCATTAATTATAGTTAGTCTTAGTTTCATTATTACAGTGATAAGTTTCATAAGCGCTAGCATTAAGACTGAGAGCTTAGCTTATTGGCCTGTTTTCTTTTATTAGACAAGGCTTATATATTTCAGAGATTTTTGCCATCTTATTTGAAAAAGTAGTAGAACTTCCCCAGGATGGAAGTTAAATATTTTGTTAGCTGCTGTGTGGGCCTCTGTCTATCCAGAAAACATACCTATGGCAACAAGGACACATTTATAGCCCACAGAAGTATGTTTTAGGTGCATTTTTTCCCTATATTACCACCCCCACTATCAATACTCTGTACTAGTGACATACCTTTGTTATAACTCCTGAAAGAACTTTCTTATATTTGTATTATTAACCACAATCCACAGCCATCCCAGAGTTCACTGTTACACAGTGTCCTGTTTTATCCTCTAGCTTTCCCTCTGGCAACAAATACTAACAAAAACTTACCCCTTTTAATCACAGTCACACATACACACTTCAGTTCTGTTCATTACACTCACATTTCTCTGCCACCATGACCTCCGTCCATTTCCAAACCATTAAAACCAACCTAATTACAGATTCTGCACAGATTGAGCATTGGCTCGCCAGTCTCTACTCCCCTTCTGTCTTTTGGTAACCTATCTTACAGACTCTACCTCTATGAGTTTGTTTACTATCCACGGCTCATATCAGTGAGATTGTGCAATATCTGCCCTTTTGTGTCTGGCTTATTTCACTCAAAATAAAGTCCTTGAGGTTCATCCATGTTGTTGCACGCATCAGTACATTTCCTTCTTACAGATGAATAATAGTCCATCATATGTGTGTACCACATTTTGTGGACACATGGGTTGCTTCCATCTTTTGGCAATTGTGAATAATGCCACTATGAACATTTGTGTGCATTTATCTGTTCTTGTCCCCACTTTTTTAAATTCTTCTGGGTATATACCTAGTAGTGGGATTGCCAGATCATATGCCAATTCTGTACTTAGCTTCCTGAGAAAAGCACAAAAGTTTTTAATTTTGAGGAGGTCCCATTTATCAATTTTTTCTTTCATTCTTATGCTTTGGGTATAAAGTCTAAGAAGCCATTGCCTAACACAAGATCCTGAAGATGCTTCTCTGGTTCTTATATTTAGGTCCTTGATCTATTTTTAGTTAATTTCTGTATATGGTGTGAGAAAGGGTTCCTCTTTTGTTCTTTCTTCTTTTTTGTTTTTTTGCATATGGATAGCCAATTCTCCCGGCATCATTTGTTGAAGAGACTATTCTTTCCCAATTAAGTGGACTTAGCCATCTTGTCAAAAATCAATTGGTGGGGAGTGGATGTAGCTCAGGTGGCTACATGTAGCTCATGTAGCCTGTTTCCCATGTCTGAGGTCCTGGGTTTAATCCCTGGTACCTCCTTAAAAAAAAATCAATTGGCTATTAAAAAAAAAGGAATGATAAAAACAAAAAAAAATCAATTGGCTATAGATGTAAGGGTCTATTTCTGAACTCTCAGTCTAATTCCCTTGATTGATATATCTGTCCTTATGCCAGTATTGTGCTGTTTTGACCACCGTAGGTTTGTAAAATGATTTAAAGTCAGGAAGTGTGAGTCCTCTGACTCCGTGCTTCTTTTTCAAGATGTTTTTGGCTACTCAGGGCCCTTACCATTCCAAATAAAATTGATAATTGGCTTTTCCATTTCTGGAAAGTATGCTGTTGGAATTTTGATTGGGATTGTGTTAAATCTGTAAATCATTTTGGGTAGAATTAAAATCTTAAAGATATTTAGTCTTCCAATCCATGAACACATAATGTCTTTCCATTTACTTAGGCCTTTCTTGATTTCTTTTAGCAATGTTTTGTAGTTTTCCATGTATAAATCCTTTACAGCCTTTGTTAAATTTATTCCTAGATATTTGATTCTTTTTGGTTGCTATCGTAAATGGAATTTTCCTTGATTTCCTCCTTAGATTGCTCATGACTAATGTATAGAATCACTACTGATTTTGGGGTGTTGATCTTTTATCTTGCCATTTTGCTGAATTTGTTTATTAGCTCTAGTAGTTTGTTGTAGATTTTTGGGAACTTTCTTTCTCTATAGGATCATGTCATCTGCAAATAGTGAAAGTTTTACTTCTTCCTTTCCAATTTTATTTTAGTTCATTTCATTTCTTTTTCTTGCCTCTGCTCTGGCTAGAATTTCCAGTACAATGCTGAATAACAGTGATGATGTGGGAATCTTTTTCTTGTTTCAGATCTTAGAGGGAAAGCTCTCATTCTTCACCACTGAGTATGATGTTAGCTGTGGGTTTTTCATATATGCCCTTTATCATATATCTATTTTTCTAAGTTTTTTTTTTTTTTACCAAGAAAAGATGCTGGGCTCTGTTAAATGCCTTTTCTATGTCAATGGAGAGGATCATGTGTTTTTTCCGTTCATTTTGGTAATGTGATATATTACATTGATTGCTTTTCTTATGTTGAACCATCCTTGAATACCTGGGATAAAACTCACTTGATCATGGTATATAAATCTTTTATTGTGGTATTGGATTTGATTTGCAAGTACTTTGTTGAGGATTTTTCTCATCTATATTCATAGGAGAAATTGGTCTGTAATTTTCCTTTCTTGAAGCATCTTTACCTGGCTTTGGTATTAGGGTGATGTTGGCCCTGTAGAATGAGTTAGCTAGTTTTCCCTCATGTTCAATTTTTGAAAGAGCTTGAGCAAGATTGGTATTAATTCTTGTTGGAATGATTGATAGAATTCACCTGTGATGACATCTGGGAGTTTTTGATGCCTGATTCAATCTCATTACTTATAATCAGTCTGTTGTGGTCTTCTTTTTCTTATAAACTAAGTGTAGATTATTTGTTTGTTTCTAGAAATTTTTCCCTTTCATTTAGGTTGTCCAATTTGTTAACCTACAATTATTTATAGTATACTCTTTTTTTTTTTTTAGTTTTTTTTTTTTTAATTTCAGAAAATATATTTATGTCAAGGAATAAGTTTGCAGAAATGTCTCTTTTGCCAAGCAATGTATGAACAAATTCATCATCCCCATTTTCCTTTTCAACTTTAAGTAGTTCTACTTTCAGGAGTACTGGGAATGTAAAACTCTTGACACTGAAAACACCTAGCTTTTGTCTGCCGTCCTTTTGAAACCCAAAGACGACTTATTTTACCCCAAGACCCTTGGCCAGCTTCGCCCTGGGTTACCACCGCTGCGCAGCCCCTCCGGGCCTCGTCGTCTAATATAATAATGTCCGTGGGGAGAGATTCGAGCGACAGGGGTCGTAGGGAGCCGTCTTGCGGCTCTTTCACTTCGGTGTCACCACCGCGCAGGTGAGCTGTCGCAGGTAAGCCCTCACAGAGCCGCGCGCGGCCCACCACCATCCTGCCCAGATCTCCGAGCCTCGCCGGCTTCCGCACTCCGTCCCCATTGCTGGGGCTGCGGGTCTTGCCAACCCATCGGCACCGCCATCGATCCCCGCAGGGTGACCATATCCGGGCGCCCGTGCCAGCGCTTCAGACTATAGTATACTCTTATGATTCATTTTTTTTTTTTTTTTTGGTGTGTGGGGTCAGTTATAATGTCCTCCTCTCATTTCTGATTTTATTTATTTGTATCTTTTCTCTCTTTTGCTATGTCAGTCTAGCTAAGAGTTTGTCAATTTTATTGATCTTTTCAAAGAATCAATTCTGGTTTTTATTAATTCTCTCTATTGTTTTTTATTCTTAATTTCACTTATTTCTGCTCTACTCTTTGTCATTTTTTCCTGCTTGCTTTGGGATTAGTTTGCTGTTCTTTTTCTAGTTCCTCCAGGTGTTCAGTTAGGTCTTTGATTTTAGCGCTTTCTTCTTTTTCAATGTAAGTGTTAAGGCTGTAAAGATCTGCTTTCGCTGCATCCCATTCTCATGTTCCTTCATTTCAATTCCCTTGCAATTTCTTCATTAACCCACTGATTGTTTAAGTGTTATTTAATTTCTATTTATTTGTGGATTTTCTAGTTCTCCACCTGTTATTGATTACCTGCTTCATCCCATTATGGTCAGATTAGATACTTTATATAATTTCAGTCATTTTAAATTCATTGAGACTTGTTTTGTGACCCAACATGTGGTCTATCTTGGAGAATGATCCCTGTGCACTTGAGAAGAATGTATATCCTGATGTTTTGGGCTACAATGTTCTGTATGGGTTTGTTAAGGTTGGTTCATTTAGCATATTATTCAAGTTCTGTGTTTCCTTATTGATCCTCTGTCCAGATATTGTACCTATTGATGAGAGTGGTGTATTGAAGTCTCCATCTTTTATTGTAGAAGTGTTTGTTTCTCCCTTCAGTTTTGCCAGTGTTTGCCTTAGGTACCATGGTTAGGTACATAAATATATATGATTGTTATTTCTTCTTCTTGGATTGCTTTTTAAATATATAGTATCATTCTTTGTCTCTATAAAATCTTTTGATTTAAAGTCTCTTTTGTCTGATATTAGTATAGCTACACCAACTCTTTTTTGGTTACTACTTACATAGAATAACTTTTTCTGTCCTTTCTCTTTCAAACTATTTGTGTCTTTGTAGCTAAGATGAGTCTCGTGTACACAGTGTATAGAGTGATCATGCATTTTTATCCAACCTCTGTCTTTTGATTGGGAAGTTTATTTCATTAACAGTGTTATTACTGTAAAGACAGTACTTATTTCAACCATTTTGTCCTTTGATTTTTTTATGTCATATCTCTTTCTGTCTCTCTTTTCCTTTATTGCAACTTCCTTTTCTATATATTTGATACCAATCCCTTTCTCATTTCTGTTCTGTATATTTAAAAAATACTCTATTTGTGGTTCTCCTTGGGATTATATCTGTATCTATAACCTACTATTTGAAAAGATACCAACTTGTCTTCAATAGCATACATGTCCTTTGCTCCTGTCCTCAGCTTCCCCTCTTTATGTTGTTTTTGTCCCAGTTTACCACTTTATATTTTGCATGTCCACTATCAGGAAATATGCCCTTTTCTTGTTCAATTGTATTCTAACTCTTCTAGGAATTGAAGATTAGATTTGTGTATTGAGGATACAGTACTATTAACTTTTGCATTTATCCTTTTAGTTACTGATAATCTTCATTTTTTCACACAACTCCAAGACTCTCTCTCCTGTCTTTTTCTTTCAACTGGAAAACTCCCTTTAGTAAATATATGTATATTATACACACATAATATACATATACATATACATATACATATACATATACATATACATATACATATACA